>JAMZAV010003751.1:27500-101335 GCA_024449915.1 Sweltsa coloradensis
CCACTACAAAAGGCTGCTTCACGATTAACCGAACTGCTGCGGGAAAATCCTTAAATTAACTTCGAGGATTCGGCTTATTCGTAGGAAGTGACCCAATTACGCACTTGTCGTTTTAACGACATCTGATAGGCTAGTGATTCGCATTATGTACAAGTTACAACAATATTTGATTGCAACCACTAAAACAATTACTTCTGCCTATGACCTCGCGGGAATAGACACTTCATACTACCATCAACCGAGTTAAGTACACAGCTTACTGGCCAACTCGTACCGGACCCCCCACACACCTCAGCTAAACAACTCTTCAGCCTCACCGCCCATCAACTACACCCATATTGCAGAGCTAGACTCATGTGTAACAACCTTAACCGATACTATTACAAGAGCAGCAAAACTGGCAATCCCTGAACTTCCCACACACACTCCGTCATACCTCAACCTTCCCGCTGCATTGAAGCGTTTAGTGGCACAAAAAAACCGGGCTCGTAGACACTGGCACGCTTTTCGCACCCAAGATACTAAAGTGGAATATCAGCGACTTGCAGCATACCTCAAGCGCGAAATATCAACGCACCGCAAAGAAACATGGGAAGCTAAGCTATCCACACTGAAAGTCTCTGACCAGACCATATGGCCTATGGCAAAGGCACTTCGAAAGACTGTAACTCCAAATCCTCCACTTGTGATCCCTGGTGGGCTAGCCTTGAGTAGCTCGCAGAAAGCCAATGCTATCGCAGATGTGCTGGAGACAGCCTTCAGTCTCAATCCCCCGGACCGAGAATCTCCGGATCTTGACGCTGCTATGGACTCTCTTAATAAAGCGTCAAAACCGACCTACCAACAAAGATGTGCCTCTGTGCTCACCCAAACTTCTCATAGAACTTCTACGTTCCCTAAAACCAAAGAAAGCGCCAGGTTCTGATGGCATCACAGTCCGCATGATTCACCAACTTCCAGGTACTGCAGTTGATCGCCTCCTTCAAATATTCCACGCTTCCTTCAGGCTGGGTCACTTCCCACTTCCGTGGAAGCACGCCAAGGTCATCTCGATCCTAAAACCCGGCAAGCCACCATCGGATCCTTCCAGCTATCGGCCCATAAGCCTTCTCAACGTCTTGGCCAAGGTCCTAGAGAAAGTCATTCTCAAGGAACTGCAATTCGTCGTTGACGCTAAGGCTATAATACCTCTGTCTCAGTTCGGCTTTGTGGCCGGTACTTCCACTGACCATCAACTCCTCCGACTAACAAACATGATAACCGACGGCTACAACAAGAAATCTTACACTGCAGTTGCCTTTCTAGATGTTGCCAAAGCGTTTGACAAAGTCTGGCATGCAGCACTAATATTCAAACTAGCTAAGCATGACTGCCCGCATTACCTGTTACTACTCATTCGCTCCTACCTACAACATCGCTCGTTCACTGCCACCTGGCTTGGCGCCCAATCGTCGTCCAGATCTATTTACGCTGGGGTCCCCCAGGGTTCTGTGCTCAGTCCCACGCTCTTCAACATTTTCACTTCTGACCTACCCGCATTTCCTCCAGAAGTGGTTGTCCACTTGTTTGCAGATGACAATGCCATAGCAGCAACCTCCCAATCATGCCTATTGGCCGTCTCCAAATTACAACAAGGACTAGACACTATAGCCCCCTGGTATGCCAAATGGCGACTTGGTATAAATCCTCTAAAAACGGTTGCAGTTATATTTACAGCCAGACAAACTAGAAATCCCCCCCTACTGATCCTCGAAGGAAAATCTATTCCTTGGTCCAAAACGGCCCAATATCTTGGTGCAACCTTAGATGCTAAACTGACTTGGAGCCACCTTATAAAATCGACATACCAGAAAGCTGTTCGTAAAATAGCCGCTCTGTCCCCCCTTCTCCGATCACCCAACATAACCCGTAAAGACCGCCTGCTAATTTATAAACAGATAATAAGACCGTCGATAACCTACGCTGCCCCCATATGGGGTGGCGCATCTCAATATCACATCGACAAACTACAAACACTACAAAATCGTAGCGTTAAGGATGGCCATACATTCTCCACGCCAAACTACAATACATCTCCTTCACCTTGACAACGACTTTCCCATGATTCAAACATGAATCATTAAGCTTTCCCGCAACTTTTATAAAGCCGTGGCTATTCACCCCCACAGTAAAACGTCAAAAACGGTTTTCAAACCATGTCCATCAGACAGAAATCGACGTCCCATAGCCTGCAGTATCGGTGTTGACTAGGCTTGCCCCCGAAATACCAGGAACAGAACTCTGGACAAAACATTTCCATCTTCCATTCTTAATCAACCCCTCGCAAAGAAGAGGCGATATAGTAAGGCCCCGGGGCACCTATAGTAAGCTTCGGCTGAATGGTTCGCCTAGTTGTCCCCGGGTGTCCGAACTCACACTCTTCTTGGTGTTCTGTCACCACAGCAAGATCACACCCAACTATAATTCTAGATATTAGTTTTTATTTTTCTTTACTGATACAAAAAAGAGTTCTCTCCACAAAGACACATATAAATTCTTCCAGTGAGTGTTCAAAGGAACACGGTATGGACCTCCAGCATAGGCCAAATTGGGCTTAATGCACCACATCAAGTATCAAGTATCAAGGCTGCGTTCCAATGCTTCTTTGTCCTGCTAGCCACTACCGACTAGCCACTAGCCTGCCCTGCTACTGCTACCTACTTACACCTTTGGGCATACACTTTTGAAGTCTACCTACTATCAATGACATAATATAAGCTAAGCGCTAGACACACAGTAAGGCCGTGGGGAGCATGACAATTTAAGCTACCTTGAATAGGGAAAAACCCACCGCCGTCTAAATGTATCGTACCCTTAAATTTAACAGCCTTTGTGTTTACAAGCGGTGTAAAATCAAAACCGCAAGATGGCGATTTCTCGATATTATTGAAGAAAAACAGTCTTTCTTCCGAAAATCTCTCAGTTACTCCGATTTCCGAAAAAAGCAATTCAAGTTGGTGGACTATCATACTATTTTCTATCTGCATTAGGCTTTTAGTAATCAAAACTAGTTATTTGTGCGGGATTTGTGTCTGAACAAGTTCGTTTAGGTCTAGGGTTGCCTAGGAGAGGCCTAGGGCTTGTCAAACGTGTAATGTTAGCATTAATTGAATGTAGTCCTATAGCCTAATGGAACTAAAGGCTTACACTGTTGTATTATAAATAATCTTCTTTATCTGGACCTAGGCCCGGGACGGTTTCTGGTTTGTTTTATGAAAGTAATGAAAATTTTTCTCGTTTCACACATAGAAGCAAAATTTAAAATGTCCGCCATTTGTTTACGTATTTGTTTATCCCCGCGACGTTCAACTAATCCTCTGCATCTTCGTTCATTCAACTAGATGAAGTATCTATGTTGCAGTGAAGTGATTTTTCCCTACTCAAGAGGCTTCAAATTGTTATGCTAGCGCTCGGTTGGAAGGATAGGAGACTGAGCGTCTAGCGCTTTGCTACGCAAAGCTTATGTACGTCATTGCCTACTATGGCTACTCACAGCTTCCTAAATAGATAGAAAATACCATCCAGGTGGTGTAGATTCAACAACAACAGCAACAACAACCCTAACAATTAACATAAACAATAAACAAACCCTAACCCCACTTTTTACCTGAATCCATAGAAAAGAATGCCTGACTGGATGTAAATATTTTTATTTGCTGTTATAATCAATTTTATTATAGTAATACCATCAATTCATAACACTTTAACTCCATAAGTAGCTTCTAGCTGTAGGTTTGTGGCTGCGAAATTACTGGCCACCATTTAACTAGCAGGCTAAGTAGGCTTCGTAGTGTACACTTTCGCCTGCTGTCTGCTGTCTGCTAGCCTGCTAGCCAAATCGGAGCTTTGGTCGCCTGTTAGTGACTTCACTTCCGGTAAATGAGTCCTTTTGGCTAGTACACTGGCGTAGAAATGAAGCATTGGAACGCATCCTCAGTACAGTAAGTATCTTTCTTCTGAAGCTCTTTGCTTTGTGTCTTCGAGCTGCGAGTGTGTGGTGCACTACGTATTCATGCAATGGCGGCTGTTGGTTTACATATTTTTATCATCGTTGTTTAAATTTATATTTGATTTACGCATACCCACGTCCGGGATTTCGATGGAAATGTACAGCAAATAAAGAGGTACGGTGAATATCCTTGTATAATTTTAGTATGGGCTGTAAGAGGTAGAAGAAGTAGTTAAATGTAGTTATCCTGTCACATGAGAGTACACGTCTGCCAGTGTAGGGTTATGGGCATAGGCCTATCCATCGTTAGCGTAAATGACTGTCCAGTGGTAGGCCTAGTTATGCTAGATCAGTAACATTTAAAAGTCATAACGACTAATTTAATTTGAAATATAAACCTTTAGATAAGGCTTTGAGAAGGCGAGTTCTAAGACCTGCCACAAGGATGAGCCGCTCCAAAGTTTAAGGCAATAATTGAGCGAGCGAAGCGAGCGTCTCCACTTGACTCTTATGGCTCGAATGTCTGTTTTTTTTTTTTTCTGTTACTGCTTCGATACAGGTCGCACCGTTTCTCTGATCGACCTGAAATTTTGCACACATGTACATACCACCTAGGCGGGTTGCTGTATAGTTTTTGAACAAAATCCGATCGTTGGTTATAAAAAATAAAAAAAAAAATAAATAAATAAAAAAAAAAAATGTACCGATCGTTATGAAATTTTGCAGGGTCAATAAGTAAAACATTCTCTCCTATTTTCCAAATTTTCAGCTAAATCGGTCAAGAACTTAAAGACTTATTGGTAATCATAATTCGAAAAATGAAGTTAAAAATGAAGGAGGCAGTGAAGATACAAAGACACTTTAGAAGGCATGACGTGAATTAGTACAATGCAAAGATGTTGGAATTGTATATAGTGTACAATGTCAATATCCAGTTAGGCCTACACTGTGTGGTGGGACTTATGGGAATGTCGTACTCGGGTCATGTTGCACGTACCGGTGCTCGCTCAACAACGCGTCCAACTGAGCGTTTTCCTAGTAATATATTTTTGTCTTGAACGTGGGACGAACTAAAGGATATTACTCTTCTTGTGTTTTATTTCCATATTCACTATAAGAATCTCACAATAGCATTGCAATGCCTATGATGTGATACTTTAGGATGGAAGTCAGTTGACATACAACACTGACATGCCAACCAAATACAATACCACAAAATCCGACTTCCAGACGTATAAAATGTGTGTGTGTTACCCCACCCCTACAAATTTGATCCCATTCGAGAACTCAACTGCGCCCAGAAGAACAGTTCTAATCCAATAATAGTAATACGCATGCTGGTTAATAGGCCTGCCATAAATTACAAATAGTTAGGCATGTTCACGATTTAATAATTGCGTATTCATGGGGGCCCTTTTTAGTGCATAGATCATACTTTTCCATGTCCATTGTCATTATTGTGAAAATGTTTTTCGCGCACTGTCATGTGCTTTTAGTGTTTGTCCGCCGTTATGAGATAATATTTTACCATTTACATAGGCTAACGTCACGCGGCAAGGTAAGCATGTTTTATTTACGTTCAATAATATGCAAAACAAGTTTAAATAAATAAATAATATAAATTGTATTTAGAGTCTACACACTCAGTTATATTGTGGTTTTTAGTGGGGGACTTTATATCAAAGCGACCAAGCCAACCCTGTAGGCCCCGATGCAATTGACGAGTGAGCGATAACCAACCAAAGATCGATATTTTTAATAGGAAATAAAGCAATCAGTGGAATGGACAGTGCGAACACTCGCGAAACAACACCAGAATCAACAAGGCCGATGCAGAACAACTCTGAATTTATTATGAGCTTCGTTGCTAGGACGGCTCCAAAGTCACCGTTTACAACTTCCTAATACAAGAACTGATGGACTTAAGTCCAAATCAGAAGTTAAAAAACTTCTGACTTTAGCGGGAATCGAAACCTGGACCTTCTTCATTGGAAGCAGATAAGCTAACCGCAAGACCAACGAGCCACACAAACCAACAAGCCACACTTTTAAGAAAGCCTATAAGAAACTCTACATACCTATATTATACTTAATTACATAAAAATGTATCGACCTAAAATATGGGCCACTTTATTGTTCGTCAACCTAGACGTCTATAGTAGACCTAGGACCCTTGTGTGTGGCTCGTTGGTCTTGTGGTTAGCGTATCTGCTTTCATTGCAGAAGGTCCCGGGCTCGAATCCCACCAAAGTCAGAAGTGTTTTAACTTCTGATTTGGACTTAAGTCCATCAGTTCTTGTCTTAGGAGTTTGTAAACGATGACTTTGGAGCCGTCCTAGCAACGAAGCACATAATAAATTTCAGAGTTGTTCTGAATCGGCCTTGTTGATTCTGGCGTTGATTCGCGGGTGTTCGCACTGTCCATACCACTGATTGCTATATTTCCTATTAAAAATATCGATCTTTGGTTGGTTATCGCTCACTCGTCGATTGCGTCGGGGCCTGCAGGGTTGGCTTTGTCGCTTTGATTTAAAGTCCCCCATTGAAAATCAGTTATATAACTGAGTGGGTAGACTCTAAATAAAATTTATTTATTATTTATTTATTAAGACTAAAAACGGTTGCTCTTGGTCCCTCTCGTGTATAGGATTACGTCTGAAACGTCGTAGGTCCCTGGCTCGAATGTTATAAGTAGGATTATGCTACACGTCCCTATGAAGAAGCTTATTATTATCTCTAGGTCGCTTCGTGAACGCTTTTTCCAGTCGCGTTGATGGATGAGCTTTTTTTAAATATTTCTGTCCAATGATTACATTTTTACGTGGGATCTCATTACGTTTTCTAAAATTGCTTGATATTACAATTGTTAATTTTTAACACCTCCAAAAGGCTTACATAAAAACCATTATTTCCATGAATTTCGACCAACCCTTTTGACTTTATCTTTCGAAAGACACTTCATAAACATAATCTTTATGTCAATGAAATAGATGAACGTTGTAGCCCCACCCGTTTGGTCAAAATCGGCCCAAATATAACGAAAATATCGTATTACAAACCGGTAAAAAATCGTAAAAGTATGATTTCTAGGAAAATTTTTTCTTCAAATGTCTCTTAAATCATAACATATATGATTTCATATATCGAAGGATCGATCATATATATTCATAACATATATGATTTCAGAGATTTTAAACGTTCCCATGAGGGAGTAGCCATTTGCCAAATATCACCAAAAAAATAATAATGATAAAAAAGAAAAAAAGAACGGAACAAATCGTAAAAGTACGAATCATAAGAAATATTTAATCGATTGTTTCAAAAACGTGGCAAGTACAAGTTAGAAATTTCAAAGGTATCCTTAATTAAAGGATACACAACATATATACAACAAGACAGATATGATATGAGATCGGATATGCCATTTACCCGGTAGAGAGCGAACAAATAGAAAAAGAAAAAAAGACAAGCTATTTTTCTTTGGCAAATGTAAATGATATTGAAGGATTCGCTTCGCTCATCCAAATTCTGGTTATGAACTTTGATTAAACGAGGGAGCGGAGCGACTGAGTGTCTCCATTCAACTCAAACGGCTCCTATTCTGTGATTCTGTCTGTCTGTCTGTCTGTCTGTCTGTCTGTCTGTCTGTCTGTATGTCTGTACGTCAAAAATCAGCCTTACCGCTGAACAGATTGGGATGAAATTTTAAACAGACATCCGGTACGAGTTTACTAAGAACTGTTAACAAAAATCATCTAGATCCATTGCGATTTTTAATCCTACAATAAATAAAACTGTGATTTTAAAAATATCGATGGCATTTGTTTAGTAGCAGTTAGCGGGACGAGGTTGACGTGGCCTGCATAACCTAGTGGTAACCATTTAGCCTACTACACGGATGAATGGGGTTCGATACCCGTCAGTTCTAACTTTTTTTATATTTTTACACCCACATATTATTTTTGAGGGGTGTTAAATGGGAAATAAAAATTAGGTGATTTTGTTTTATCTTGGAAATTTGTTAATGTTTCACGCTTATACGTTTTGAATACGATTCGCATTTTTAATTGTTCAATTTAAATAGTTATAGTGGCAAGCAGAGTGAGTTCCTGTAAGGTGACCAGACGGTCCGGTTTTAGAAGTCAAAACACTTGGCTAACTCACTCGTTTAACAACGACTTTGGCGTTTCCCAAGTTAACTTGAACTTACTAGACCATTCTGGGTCCTAGTCGTATGGAGGCCTAGGTCTAGTCTTTACCCTTTGCAGCGGTCGTCCAACAACCAATGAAGCAAGAAGTTTAATATTAATGCAGTGATTACAGATAGAAGATTAAGGAATACTGCTGCACCGTTTAATAACATTTTGATCTCTGTTTCAGACTGAAGAATTATGGACTATAGAATAAAGGCACTAGAATAATAACCAATTAGTAGGCAATAATGTTGTTTGGGAGCAAAATGTGGACAAATTTTATAGGAAGCAAAAATGAAACATATTCATTAAAATCATGGTTATTTTCATATTTCAATGAATTTTAACAATTTCTTGTTGATTCTTGTCATAATTTTCTCATATATACCAAGTTAATGCATGTACGCAATGTTCTATTGAGTTATATTTTTTTAAAGGGGCTAAACTCCCAAAATTTTTTTTATCACGTGATCTGTAGCACAATACTACACTTAAAAGACCGTTTAAAAAATTATATCTTGAACTGTGATTTAACACGAATTTTTTAATTTTTTGTATACAGAAATTTGCGAAAATTAGTGTATTGGTAAATTTCTTAAATCGGCTTTAACCTGCTTCTTTTTTGGTCCACATAGATACTATAGCATAGAACCGATCTAAAATGCCCCTTTATAACATCGTATCTTGAAACTGTGCCCAAATATACCCTCAAACACTCAAAATATGCATTCCAAAATCACACCCCATCTTGGTAATCAGCATATTTTGACCGAACTAATTGCTCAAATTACAAAACAAAATAAAGAGAATTTACAGAAAAGGCTTGAGAGTATGTCAATAAAGGCCAATATTATTTTGGCTCAAAATTCTCCAAGGTCAAGGGGCATTAAGATCGTCCCCATGTTATTTCTTATGAGAGATTTTTGCCGATGGGACCTAGCTAAAAAATGTCATGTTTGAAATTTTTTTGGGGGGTCATGATCGCCCCAGTAATTTTTCTGTTAATTGCTAAATTTATTACTAGTTAGCCTGAATGTAATATATTTTTTGAGTTTAGCGGCTAAATACCCCTTTATGTGATAATGTAATGTTTTTTTCATGAAATTTTCCTTTTACAATTTTAATCCAGAATGCTCTTGGCATCCCTGGCAGCTAGGCTGCTTCACCCATAATTTCAATATACGCACTTGGCACCTGAATAAAGAACGGGAATAATCATTAAACTACTTAATTAAAACAAAAACCCATGGTATTTTTACATCCTCATTTAAACTCGGCAGCTCAACCAAGATCGGGATGTGAACAACGAGTATTTACGATACATTGATGAAGAAGTTCCAATCATTCAGTTGGTAACTTCATTTCCAATATGATTGCTTTATTAAAAAAATGCAAGCAATATGATGTTCCATATTCTACAATTTTATATTTCAACTTTATAATTATTTATAGCATGAGCTTAGACGCTTATTTGCCAGACACCAGTGGACCTGCTCATCTCAAAGCACATTGGACCGTAATGAGATGTTGGTGGCATAGGCAACAATAATATTTTTCAACTGTCCAATTTTATGTAAACTCCACCACTGACACTGGTATTTGTTTGTATTTCCACAAAGGTGGGACACTTTCATCCAGGCAACGCCCAGCTGCAAAATAAGCCGAGCCTTACTATCGTATGCTATCATGGAAGATTGGGAAAGAATCGATATCAAGGAAGAACCAATAGATCTGTTCCCGCCACAAGAGCGTTACACTCATATCCAGTCTCTGCCAAGCTACGAAGTAAGCCCAGTCTCAAATGCTGTCATGGAAGACTGGGAAATAGAAGATATAAAGGAAGATCCAATTTCTCTATCTACGCCACAAGAGCGTCACATATTTATCCAGTCTCTGCCCAGCTCCGAAGTAAACTCATCCGTTACAACGAATGCTATCATGGAAGAATGGGAATTAAATGATGAAATAATGAAAGACCCCCTAGAATTGGCTCCGTCGCAAGAGTATGCCTCATTTTGCCAGAATACGAATTGCAACGAAATAAACGATCACGAAATCTTTGATCTCATTAAAGACGAATGGGAGTTGAGACATTTCAAAGAAGAACACCAAGAATTGACTTCACCACAAAGTCGTGCTATATTAGTATCGACTAACTCGGAAACTGTTGCGCCCCATAGAAGTCGCCGATACATTTGACCGACCGACGCATTGCTCTGAACTAAGCCAGCCTGTACCCTCCGATGTTATTAAAGAAGAATGCAAGTTGACGATTAAGGAAGAATCCATAGAAATAACTACACGTCCTGAAGATTTCCCTTACCGTAATTCACCAACAGAGGATGACTATCTGCTTGGTAAGTTGGTCTGTGCGAGGGTATAGCTGTACATAAAGCTTTCAGTCTTATAGCCGTTATTTCTTGAAAACATAATACATACTTATTAAACTGTGATATATAATTAAACTTTAACTTTTTATAACATCTTGCCAATTAACGTTGAATGATATTAACTGTGATATTTAAATCCATTTTATCTTTTATATAATCTTAACAATTGACATTGAATGACACCTGGGATTCAGTCATCTAATCAATACATAGTACAAGTTTATAAAATTAAATAACATTATAAACATAATATGAAAGTGTTAAATTAATTTTTGTGTTGATAGCATGCTTTAAAACATAGGGAAAAGTTTTATCAATGAAAGTGAGGTTGATGGAATGAGGCTTAAAAACAAAGTAAAGAAAGTAGGAACGGCTGCAATTGCTAAGATTAGAAGACCAATATTGGGCCATTGCACGGACGGGATTTTGTTTCTTCTTGTGAGATAAGTTATGCAAGGATGGTTAATAAGCGTATTTTCTTTATTTATATCTTCAGCGGATGGCGGATAAAGAATGAATACTTTTTGTCTTAACGAATACGGAATATGTTATTTACTTTCCAAAATAAGCCATCAGAAGTAATTGACGGGATTTTTCTGTGGACTTCTCAGGTCTCTTTGCTCAGAAATAGTACTTGACCACTTCAACGCGGAAACTAATATTCACTTTTGGTTTTCAGAGTCTGTGTTCCCGTGCACCGGCTGTTCCATGGGGTTCAGCACTCCGATCTATCTCGAGCGTCATGAGCTCTTTTGTCGTGCTCTGAAAGAGCGAGATAGGAAAGCAGCGAAGGAAACCGCAACAGAGTTAGATGTGTCACTGCACAAGCCATCTACCAGCAGAGCCTTTGTGAATGCAGGAGAAAGTGGAGATGTTGCTAAGCTTAAAAGGAAGAAAGATAAAAGGAGCCTGCCGTGCGAGGTCTGCGGTGAAGATCTGAGAGAGAGCTGTCACCACCAAGAAAAGATTTCACTCATCTCGACTGTAGAAGACAGAATGGAGTGCAAGGTCTCGAATTTTGCTGAACACAACGTGTCGGCTCATCGCGATGATATTCCCATCAAGAGCGATATCTGCGGGACAAGCTTCACAGAGAAACAAACACTCTCCAAGTACAAGAGAACGCACCCTAAAGTGAAACGCTTCGCCTGCGCTACCTGCCTAGCAAGGTTTGAGTGGAAGAGTCACCTCACCACGCACACCAGGACACATACTGGAGAGACACCCTTTGCGTGTACTGTGCCTGACTGTGCGGCACGGTTCTCTACAAACGGTGGTCTCACTGTCCATGTAAGGAGTCATATTGGAGAGAAACCTATTGCATGCAATCTTTGCCCCACAAGCTTCACACAGAAGAATAACCTTATTGTGCACACAAGGACACATACCGGTAAGAAACCCTTTGCGTGCGCACTGTGTCCCGCTAATTTTACGCAGAAGAGTCACCTTACCAGTCATATCAGGACCCATACAGGAGAGAAACCTTTTGCGTGTACCGTGCTGGACTGTGTGGCACGGTTCTCTACAAGATCTAACCTTTCTAGACATGTGAGGACACATACAGTAGGTTAGCGCGCACTCTGTGCCCCTCAAGGCTCGCACTGAAGAGCAACCTCACCAGGCGTACGAGGAACAAACCCCGCAGCTTAATCATTAGTACGTGGTGTGTGACCGTCTGATTGCCACCAGACCTGCAGTCTCTCTAGTCACAGGAGGAAGCGAGGTCCATGTTTACATTGATGCCTGCCGTGTACCCGGATTGTAAGAGGTTTTGTTTATATATGTGAACCTTGTATTTTACTGACCACGCACATAACATTTAAAATTGCGTTTGGAAAGATTTAATGTGGTGTTGAGGTACATAAAAACACGAGTTCTCTTTTTGAACATTTTGAACTTAAGCATTTATGATTGCATACTATTATTATTACATTGCATATTATAACAAAGAAATAACGTGATTTGAGGAAGATACATATAAAGATTATGATCAAATTTTAGTAGCTTGGTGGTCAAACTCGTATTACAAATGTCTTCTTAATTGTCATTTGCATGAAATCAACGTGCTTGTTTAATTTGACACGAGAAAATCGTAACCAATCAATGGTTCACTGAATAACCTAATTAGGTCTACAAACATGTTCCTGCCCTTGTTGTAGAAGAAGGAATGCAGTTTTAAGAAAATTAGTAAAAGCCTATAATCGGTGTAGAAATGAAGGTAAATAAAAAGTATTGTACTATATCTTTTCTAATTTGTTGGCAAATTAGTAATTTGTGTTAAAGATGTTATAACTTTGTTGCACAGTCACTAAAACGGTTGAAGTTTAAGAAGTTATAGCTTATGATGTGGCTGTCTTGACGGATAAGTATGTGTCTTAAGTAGTCAAGACCCATTACTTCAACCAATCTTTTGCATTGTCCTTATGAAATATCTTAAACGATCGTCATTATATTAACAGGTAAGAATTTAACTTCGCCACGACAAAACTTCGAGATAACAACTATCACACCATAATGTGAGCGAGAGCAAATTTTTCTAATATTTCCTCGCAAAACATGGGTTGATTATAAATTAAAATTTTAAGTAAGTTTTCTTCATTAAATTGTGATTCTTCTTATCAATGTCTCATGCTTTTAGTTTATTTATTCATGAAAGAGGGCACCAATACGCATGGCTGGAATAAATTTGTTTGTTTGTAGAAGAGGATAGTCCGGATGCTGATCCGCCTTTTCTGTGTTATTCCAATTGGTTAGGAAAAAAAACAAATGGGATCCCGAAAAATAAGTTTTGAAATAATTATTTTGATACATTTGATAATTGATATAAATCAAGAGTTGAAGAAATTACTAGGTGAAGTCTACTTACATAGTCAGAGACGTATTGTAAAGATTGTTGTATAGATTTGCAGTGTTTGGTACAAACCCAAAATTTTTCCTCGACCAAGAACTACACGTTAACAAAGAATGTCGTAGCTTGAAAATAATACATGGTGACAAGGCAGAGTTTCCTTGTTAGAAGTGAGTTCCATTATTACATGGTTGATGTTTGAGGTAACTTGACAGATCCATCTCAAAGTTCTGTCACGTTGTTTAGCGTTGCGAGTTTAAGACTTCAACTAAAAACAGTTTATCCCAGTAATCTCTGCCCTTAGTCCCCATAAAGAATCTTAAATGCATATTGTGGCATTGACAATGAAGAAACAGTGTCTTATATACATCAAGTGAGAGAGGGGTCTCTAAATCTTTTATTAATTGCGATACATGTCTTGCTTGATTTTTTTTTTTTTTTAATCTCCTGCAATAAATTGTGGTAGATTTATTCATGCTTAATACTTTTAGTGAATTCTTTCATGTACATAGCACTGACACTTCTAGTATATTAATGTAAATCTGTAATGTTTATGTTTTTACAAGAGAAAAGGCACAGTTTCCTCCCCCGCCTTATCCCTGTACTCCCACCACTCAGTTCCTTGTGTCCCGGCCAGCAGTACCAACTCTTATCGTCCCCTCTCCTCTATCTACTGGCTTGCCCCACTAAAGACCTATCACCATCACACAGAACATTACCACATTGCAGTGAGACTATTATTACAGGCACAGTTTCCTCCCCCGCCTTATCCCTGTACTCCCACCACTCAGTTCCTTGTGTCCCGGCCAGCAGTCCCAACTCTTATCGTCCCTTTCTCCTCTATCTACTGGCTTGTCCCGCTTAAGACCTATAACCATCACACAGAACATTATCACATTGCAGTGAGACTATTATTAACTGTAGTTAATTTCCCTTTTACTTAATAGTTTGGCCAACTGTTAAGAACCAATAATCGAGAATTAAAACGCAATGTAAATGTTGTTATGTAATAAACTTTTCTACGCTTTTCATAACCATATTTTTTCCAGCAAATGTTTTAGTCCTGGCCCTGGGTGTATTTCTTATCCAAACAAATACAAAAATTTGTAAAAAAAAAAAAAAAACGGCAGCCAAGCTCTCCTTCAAAAGTCTTCGGCTGTGAATGCTGTGAGATATAGAAGTTGAGCCAAGCTTTTTATTCTTTCTCCCTAGTTTCGCTTTTAAAATAAGTAAGATCATTTCGCCTGTTGACGAGCGCCAAGCCAACGATTTTTGTGGTAAAAAAGTAAAATTTTTAAACTCGAAATCATAAAAAAAAATCTTGGCCATAAACCAAATTCCAAGTAAATTTCCAAGTAGATCAATAGAAAGGTGATTTTTTGTTATTTAAACCATATTATACAGGCCTAATAAGTGTGGTGTATAATTTTTTTTAAATACTTCACTAGCTTATGATACTACAAAAGAATTTTGACAGTTTTTTTAAATAGCTTTATATGGATTAACAGTAATCACTATTGTTTGGAAAGAGTAGCTTTTATGGAGGTCTATTTTTTTACAATTTGAATATACCCACTTTAATTTGTAAAATTAAATCTTTTCAACATGTACAGTAAAGACGAGTTGTTCATAAATTAGTATAATTTCTTACTTAAACGGCTAAACTTTGCAAGAAAGTGTAGTATTGTCATAGGCATGCTCTATAAAATAGCTGAAAAACCGCGTTGCAACAAATCGCAAAAAAATTAAAATTTTATCAAAATATTTTTTTTTATAGAAAATTAAAGATAGCCATTCGAATAGAAATAGATCATTTTGTAAAAACAAATCATCAAAATAAATATTGAAAACATATTGTGACCCCAGAGTGAAACGAAACCACTGCAACACTAAAATGTTCATGTGTGCCAGGTCTATTTGTGTAAAAATCAGACTATACCTCTAAACAAAATACACAAACGAGACATTATTTAAACTTGAATTATTTCAATCAAAATAATGCAACCAAACTTGGATCGATCGGCTAATTAGTTTTTATGATATAGCCATTACAACATGCCGTTGCGTTGGATGGAAAAATTGACGTCGGCCATGATCGAAACGTCGTGACGTAAAAACGGCTCCTGGTCTTTAAAAGTATCATACAACATAATATTCTTCATAGTATTGGGGAAAAAAATGGTATATGATACTATTTGCGCGCTTTTGTGAGAGTTCTTCGACCTTTTTTGCTCCTTAAATGAACGTCTACTTACCCAATAAAGCGTTCTTGTAGCCTGGGGATTAGGCCCCTAGGCATAATTCGCCGTAGAGCTTAGGTCTGGAGTTTTAACTGCGTTCTTAGGCCTAGGCCCTGGGCTTAGATAAGATTCAAGTTCAAATCTGATTAAAATGAATCACTAGGTTTTGGTTCATACATGGTGCAAGTATGGCTTGGGCTCATCTTGATCTCACCAACCACATCAATGCTGTTTACCTCGGGCCCCAATATCCATTATGCAAATTAAAATTAAGATATGAAGTTGAAAGATATTAAAATTATTTACCTACATCATAATGTTACCTGAAAATATAATAATCAAAGAATATATAAGTGGGAGCCTATTTATGTATTTATGTATTTATTGCATTCAAATGTGCAACCGACTTCTCAAATTGATGTCCAGCTACAGTTTGCTGTTTGTTTACAAAATCTCTGTGAGGTCCGTTGGATAATGTGTACGCGCACTCAGTAGACACATTATCAAGTAGGCCTTGGCTTCAAGATATAAAATGGCGCTTATACATTGTGGAAGTACAAGCAGAGTCGATAAAGAAGTTTCCCCATTGGGGAGGTCCCCTTACTCCAAAGCAGAGTCGATAAAGAAGTTTCCCCTTTGGGGAGGTCCCATTACTCCCAAGTCAAAACGGAATCTAACGCTCTGCGCGCTGAGGGCGGCTTAAATATGAAAAACTAATAAAAGCACTGCACGCTAAATACTGTCAGTAGATGATCGATGTGCAGTGACGCTGATATCAACAAATAACAGACGAAACGTCAAACTTCAATTTTATTTCAATCATATTAGCCCTGGGCCCTAGTCTTTTAAAACGATTTACTTTTGATTTATTATTGTACTATAAAGTGTTGCGCAGGCGTCACTGACATTTTCGTGCGAAATAATTTGAGATATGTCTTGTTCAAGCCTAACGGACGTAAGTGTAGCCTATGCCCAAGGCTACAATACAGTTTTCAGACGTAAGTACGCCCTTGGCATTCAAATCGAAATCTTGAACAATACATATTGTCGGCCTAGGTCCTTAGCTTAGGTCTACTCCATCAGAAAGATCCTCATCAATAAAGATAGCTGGCTTTACTCCAAACATTCGCCAACATTCGATCGTATTTAATATTTTGACGTTTCCGCCATTTGTCGTCATCGACTGTTAGCTACTAGTAGAAAAGTGACGTAGTTTTATTGAAGTAGTTCCATCAATCGTCACACAGAGTCGCGCGGAACGTTAGATTCCCAACGCCAAAAACCGACTTTTTATTTAACCCAGAGCGGTATAGGGAGTTGGAGTACCTCCCCAACGGGGAAACTTCTTTATCGACTCTGGTACAAGCGAAGACCCACCTTACAGCAGCTGTTAGCCTGTATCTAGTGGACCCGGACCCTGCACAGTTCGTATCTTTCTTCTGAAGCTCTTTGCTTTGTGTCTTCGAGCTGCGAGTGTGTGGCGCACTACGTATTCATGCAATGGCGGCTGTTTGTTTAAACATACCCACGTCTACGTTTTTAATGGAAATGTACAGCACATAAAGAGGTACAACGAATATGCTTATATAATTTTAGACAGAGCTGTAAGTAGAAGTAGAAGTAGTTAAATGTAGCTTACCGGTCACATTATGGTACACGTATGCCGGTGTAGGGTTATACGCATATGTCTACCCAACGTTAGCGTAAATGACTGGCCAGTGGTAGGCCTAGTTAGGCAATAACATTAACATTTCAATGCCATAACGACTAAATTAACTTGAAATATTGTCCTGTAGTAAGATAAGGCTTTGAGACGGCGAGGCCTAGGTCCTACCACTAGGATGGGCCACTTCAAGGAAATTAGACAATTTTTTTGTCTTGAACGTATGGACTTCTTGTGTGTAATGACCATAGTCACTGTATAATAATCTTACATAAGCATTGCAATGCGTCGATGTGATGCTTTAGGTTGGACTATGTTTGTTCCACAATATTTATTTTTTAATTTATTAATATTCAATGATCATGACAATGTGTATAATCATTAGGAAGATCACAACGAGCATATCCCTTAAACACAGAATTTTGTGTGATATCCCTTAATAGTAAGTAATATAAAAAAATTGATATTAAAGTAGGTAATTAAAATAAACTTCTATGTAGCAATTTTAAATAAAAGTAGATAATCAAAAACTATATAAAACACGACGAAAGTAGGCCAAAATAGACCCACAATACAAACATTTAAACATCTGAAATTATAGGCCTAACTTATAACATTACGCACATCAAAATTTTTAGTTCATCATTATAAAAACATACAACAACAACAACAACAACAACAACATTATAAAATCATACAACATTTGAATTGGAAAGAATAATGATACAAATTGTAAAGGTGTCAATTATTATTTGAAAGTGTGAACTTTTTTTACTTTTTTTTATTGAATCACTAAGAAGTTTCTTGAAGTCCAGTGCCTTCATGTTGAGAGCCTTCAGATCCAGAGGAAGTTCCCTCCACAGTCTTGTTGCACGAGGATAAAATGACAGCCTGTAAGCTTCAGTTCTTGCAAAAGGAGCATCGATTGCCACCATCTCACCTCGAAGTCTTGACCTGTTTCTACTTTTGAGAATATGCTTAGTATCAAGGTCAACATCACCCACTAAGCACTTTCTTAGAAACCGTTCATCCAATTCTAGGTGATCTTCAATCGATGGTAGCTTGCAAGCTGAACTTTTACTTGCAGAATCGAGGCCAGAGTGATTAGTTTTAGCCAGAATCATTTTTGTGGCACGGTTTTGAATTGCCTCAAAGGATGAAATGTTCTGTCTGTAGGTACGGTGTCATGCAGGAATACTAATACTTATACTAATAATGTATCAACCAAATACAATAGCACAAAACCCGACAACTAGACGTATAAAATGTATGTGTGGCCCCCTGTCCCTACCTCTCCTAGTTTGATCCCATTCGAGAACTAAACAAACCCAGAAGAACAGTTATTATCCAATAATATTATTACGCAAGCTGGTTAATATAGTCGTTCCGATAGACCCCAAATTCACGAGAATTGTCTCAATCGGAGTGGCAAAGGTTCACATATACCATTCGATTCCCAACACCCACAGCTATCATTTTAAGCTTGATTAACTCAACATTTCGTTCGCCTTCATAGCGTCGCGACGCTATGAACACGACCGACGCTCAATTTTTTCGTCCGCACATTGACAACTTAAATATTAAATTTCTTTGTTATAAATGCACTTACAGACATCATCTTTATGTCCATGTTTTCACCATTAATCAAGTTTTAATATAGTGTACTTGTTATACGTCCAAAAACATAAATACAGTCCGTTTCATGATCAAATAGACCTCAAGATGCGTTTTTTTAAGAATACGCACTGCTTTCGTTTGATGGCAAAGGTAGAGTTTTTTTCAAAAATGATTATTTAAATGCTCAATATAATATTTTAATGATGTAAGCAACAAATGGCTATCTTCAATTTGGCCATAAATATTACAGATACACTGTAAATAATAAAATACCTAAAGCTGCGCGCGGCACTCGAGTCGGGAAAAACGTACTATATCACTGTAAATTTCCTTCTAATTAAAGTTAATTCATTATTTTTCACTCTTGACCGTAATTAAAGCAAATCCTGATTAGAATAAATGTAATTCAAACAAAAAAGTACAGTCAGTTTTCCAAAGTGGGTCCCCATTACATATTTTAGAAATTGACGGTTTGCAAAGACAATTGTCCAGTGGATATGATTATAGTTGTATGTTAGATATAATTATCTCCTAGCTGGGATAAAACATAACCTGATACCCATTCTTTGCGGTTATAGCTGTACAAATAGTTGAATTCCTGAAAAAATATATGTCACAGCGTGTGACACTCAATATTTTCTTTCACACTTCCCCACTTCAATGTCAAATTACTTACTTTAAGCATAGCGTTTAAGCGTTTAAGACATTTATTTTGATGTATCTTACATAAGCAAAAGCATTGTTACAGGGAAATATAAAGAATATGTAGTTATAGACTGTTCCATAAAGTGGGTCCCTAAATGTATAACTAGTAAATAAATATTTATATACGTATTGTATTCATTGTACATTTGTCATTACGACAATTACACCATGTACATGTACATTGTTTAGCTATTAATGTCATTACATCAATAGTAGACATAAAGGCAATATAACTGTCAAATAAAAAAATAGAAACCCTCCAAACAGTAAATGCAGATTGCTGCATGCAGCTTCAAGGCTCGAGTGCATAATGAATGATAAATCGTACCGTTACTTACCGGATATTAAAAATATTTTTTAAACTTTTAATAATATACAAAGCATATTTTGTACCGGTACTCACATATGGTGCAGTGACATGGCCAGTTGGGGGTAAAGAAGAAAAACAAATTGAAGCTGCGGAATTGCAATTTTTAAGGAGTGTAACGGGAGTTACGAAGATTGATAAGATGAGGAGCACGAAGATTAGGAAAGAACTAAGAGTAGAGAGTTTAAACTTTAAGCTAGGGAAAGAAAGGCTGAGGTGGGTTGGACACATGAAGAGCATGCAAAACACGGGATTCCGAAGATGCAATATGAACAAGACGCAGGAAACTAACAGAGAAAAAGAGGGAGGCCCAGACTGAGATGGGAAACATAGCAATGGATTTCAAAAGGAGAAATGCAGCTTGGAAAGGATTAACCGGGAAAAATGAACGGAAAGAACGAAAAAATATGGCAAAAACTGGTGGAGGTCCCTGAGGAAGAAGACAGGGACGAGGAAGAAAGATGATGCAGAGGAAGAAGAAATTAGGTGGAAGAAGCGCCAGGCATAGCTAGCCCATGGATAAGCCCGGGAGCCAAGAATGTGGTGGGAACGTCCCACCCCTACCCGACTTAGTTGGAAATTGGGCTCGATATTAATTAATTAATTAATTTAGTGATTATTGTTCAATAAGAAATTACGCAAAACGTAATTTTTTAAGATAATTAATAAATAAAGAAGTACAGTTTGTTCACAGTATTCGTTTGCAGAGAACTCATTTTGCTTCAAACATTGTTTTATATAATGGCTATCTCTAGTCAAATTGAACCGGCGAGGCTTCAGAAATGGTTGATATCTTCCATCATGTAACTCTGGAGGATTTATTCCTGGAAAGGATTCCAAGGCTCTTTTCCATATATCTGACTGATAGTTTGCACGTTTGATGTTTTTATGAAGTGCGTCTTTACAAGGAGGGACAAAGGTAGATTCTATGGTTCCCCTTTTCGTGCAGAACAACAAATAGCGCTAATCGTTTACTTTTGCTGCAGCTATCTTTCCTTTTCCTTCAAAAGCACTAACATGTATAACATCAAGATAATGCGTGCATCCCGAGAAGTGTGTTGCATGTTTCTGCCCCATAGCGTACTATGTAAGATTTTCATGTCTTCCAAATTTTCGCCTTTGAAGAGTGCCCGTTTGTAAGATAAGAGATTTCTTGAACAAAAATAGGCTACAAGGTTAGTTTTTAATTGCAGACAAATTAAACAAACAATGTTTATTTTTATTTGTACATTATATTTTATTTATGTATTTATTAATTATTTTTTATCGTCGTCATAATTACATTCATCAAGAAGAAACGGCGTCGACACTAACAAACATTTTGCTAAAACACTTAAAATCCATGAAGAAATCTCGTGCCTCGAAGAGCCTTGCTGATGTCACAAAACTAACATGGCACATGTTATAGGTTCTGCCACAAGTGCTCCTTGGACATCAGTGAACATCAGTGTAGTTAACCTTTTGGTTGATTGATGGCAAATGGAAGAGGATCAATATGGCGACATCCGTGTCGTCACAAATAATAACAAAGTCTTCATATCCCGCTCCTGTCGCGTGATTAGCATGAAGTATAATTCTAGTATAAGCTTCTTCTTGCTACGATAAAGGATCTGGTACGTTGTCAATACAGTCTAGTGTACCGATAACATTTAGTTCCACAATTTTCGAAGAATTGTAGAATAGAAACAATGGATGGTGTAGAAGAGTTTGTGTGAATATTTATGGAGGAGATAGCATAACAAAAAAAACGATTTGCGCTATTCGTTGTTCGTTGTTCTGCACGAAAAGGGGCACTATAGAACATACTTTTCTCCCACCTTGTAAGGACGCACTTCATATATCCCATCAACCGTGCAAACACTCAGTCTGATATAGGGAAATGAGCCATGGAACCCTTTTTCAAAAATACCTCCTCCAGAGTTGCATGGATGGAAGATATCAACGATTTCAGAAGCTACGCCGGTTCTTGAGATATGGTTGAGCATTGAACCAGCTCCAACTGATGTGCTGTAACTCTTAGTATGCAATTGTTCACGCCAATGTCTTCCATAGTCATGTTATTGATTGCGTAATTATCTTCGTCGTACCGACATGTGCAAAATACAGACTTGTACAAATTCTGATGTCAGTACAAGAGAGGATGAGAACGAAGAAAACATCGACTCAGACGTGATTGAAAATATTTTTTAAAATTTTATATTATACATTTCAAGTATCGAAATATGCATATCCTTTTCTTACAAAATGTCTATGCTATAGGCTACTGCAGGGATTTTGACTAGAGATAGACATTATATAACAATGTTTGAAGCAAAATGAGTTCTCTGACAACACATATTGTGAACAGACTGGATTTCTTTATTTATTATTAATCTTATAAATAATTACGTTTGCGTCATTTCTTTTTGAAGCAACAATAATTAATAAATATTCAAAAATGATAAATAACGCCGTTATTTATCATTTTTATACCGTTATTATAACGGTATGATTTGGCATTATGCACTCGAACCTGAAAGCTGCATGCAGCAATCTGCATTTACTGTTTGGAGGGTTTCTATTTTTTATTTTACAGTTATATTGCCTTTATGTCTACTATTATATTGTGTCTTAATGTAATGGTATATTAATGGCTAAACAATGTACATGGACATGGTGTAATTGTTGTAATGACAAATGCACAATGTATACAATTTTATATATAAATATTAATTTATTTACTAATTATACATTTAGGGACCCACTTTTTGGAACAGTCTATACCTACATATTCTTTATGTTTCCCTGTAACAATGCTTTTGCTTGGGTAAGATACTCTCAGAATAATATTTTAAACGCTTAAACGCTATGCTTAAAGTAAGTAATTCGGCATTGAAGTGGGAAAGTGTGAAATAAAATATTGAGTGTCACCCGTTTTGACACATATTTTTTTTTCAGGAATTCAACTAGTTGCATAGCCATAATCGCCAAAAAAGTATATCATGTTATGTTTTATCCCAGATAGGGGATTATTTTATATCTAATATACAACTTAAAACATATCCACTGGACAATTGTCTTTGCAAACGTTCATTTTCTTAAAAATATATAGCAGGGACCCATTTTTGGATACTGACTGTACTTTTTTGTTTGAATTACATTTTTATCCTAATCCTGATTTGCTTTATTTGCGTTCAAGAGTGAAAAATAATGAATTAACTTTAATTAGAAGGAAATTTACAGTGATATAGTACGTTTTTCTAGACTCGGGTGCCGCGCGCAGCTTTAGGTATTTTATTATTTACAGTGTATCTGTAATATTTATGGCCAAATTCAAGATAGCCATTTTGTTGCCAACATCATTAACTATTACATTGAGCATTTGAATAATCATTTTTGAAAAAACTCTACCTTTGCCATCAAACGAAAGCAGTGCGTATTTCTTAAAAAACGCATCTTGAGGTCTATTGATCATGAAACAGACTATATTTATGTATTTGGACGTATAACAAGTACACTATATTAAAACGTGATTAATGGTGAAAACATGGACATAAAGATGATGTCTGTAAGTGCATTTATAACAAAGAAATTTAATATTTAAGTTGTCAATGTGCGGACGAAAAAATTGAGCGTCGGTCGTGTTCATAGCGTCGCGACGCTATGAAGGCGAACGAAATGTTGAGTTAATCAAGCTTAAAATGATAGCTGTGGGTGTTGGGAATCGAATGGTATGCGTGAACCTTTGCCACCCCGTTTGAGCGAATAATTTTACCTATCGGAACGACTAATAGGCCTGCATTGAATTTAAATAAATGAGCCTGTTCACAATTTAGTCATTTCGCATTCAGGGGCCCTGTCTAGTGAATTGATCTTACTATGTCCACCGTCATTTTTTAACATTGTTTTTTTGCGCACAGCCATGCACTTTTTGGATGAGCGTAGCGAGCGTAGCGAGCGAAGCGAAGATTCCATTTCACTACACTGGAGAAAAAAATCCGGAATGTTTTTTTTTTTTTCTTTTTTTTTTTTTTTTTTGTATTTTTGTCTGTTTGTTAGCACGATTCCGGCTAAACCGATACTCCGATTGCGATGAAATTTTATTGAGACCTTCGAAATCTCTGAACTTAGAACTGCCACGTTTTTGAGCACAATCGAAAAAAAATTCCCATAAAAATCGCAATTTTACGATTTTTTTCGATTTTTAAAAAAATTCTTCGATTTATAATACCTACACGCTTTGTCCGATTGTAATGATTTTTTCACAGAACCTTTATTTTATGAATTTATATATTCGTGGAAAATTTAAGCGCAATCAAATAATTATTTCTCATAAAAATCGCAATTTTACGGGGTTTTTCTTTTTTAAAACAATTCTTTGACAAATAACACCTACATTCTTTATCCGATTGTAATGATTTTTTCACAGAACCTTAATTTTATGAATTCATATATTCGTGTAAAATTTGAGCACAATCGAATAATTATTCCTATGGAAATCGAAATTTTACGATTTTTTTCTTTTTTAAAAATTTCGATTACGTAATTAAAAAAATTAAAAATTAAAGTTTATTTTTTATTTATTTTAAATTATTTTTAAAAAAATCATCAACTTAGTAATGATTTTTTCACAGAACAGAAAATTCACATAACACATGGCAGCTCAATGCACCAATTACGCTCATCCAACAACGCGGCGGGACTTAAGCGTTTTCCTAGTAGTGTAACATTTTACCATTATCATATGCCAAAGTAACGCGGCAATGTAGGCCTAAGCATTTGTTTTAATGGTCAATAATAAGCAAAAATATGTATTTAGTAAGCCTATACGAAAACTCTACATGCCAAGAAATTATACTTAATTACTTGAAAATATGTCGACCTAAAATACGGGCCACCTTATTGTTCCTTGGCCAAGGCTTCTATAGTAAACCGTGTGCCAAGTTTTACAACGGTTTGCTTAAGGTCCTACTCGCATTGGATTACGTCTGAACCGGCCTAGGTCCCTGGCTCGAAGGTTATAATCAGGATTATGTTACACGTCCCTATGGAGAAGCTTATTATTATCAATACTTGTTATTAACTTATTACTTGTTATTAGACCTTACAAGCACATTCTGGTACCTAGTCGTATGGCAGGCCTAGGTCTAGACTTTACCCTTCACAGTGGTCGTCCAACAACCAATTATCAGCAAGCAGTAAAAGAAGATTAAAGTATGACTACACTTCTGCATTGTTTAATAATATTTTGATCACTGTTTCAGGCTTTAGGATAAATGCCTATAGAATAAAGGCGCTAGAATAATAACCAATAAGTAGACATTAAAGTTGTTTGGGAAGAAATGTGAACCAATATATAGGAGCAAACTTGAAAAATCCTCATAAATCACCGTTTATTTCTTATTTTAACCAATATTTTTATTGCTTGGTGAATCTTATCATTATTTTCTCATTTACACCAAGTTAAATTACGTGCACTCTTAAAACAAATCAATGTTATTTTTCCATACTCACTTAACTCGCAGCTCAACCAGATGGGGATATGAAAAACGAGTAGAACGTAGACTATTTGATATTTTTCTATCATTAACGATAAATTGACGAAGTAGTTCCAATCCCTCTTTTGGTACTCACTTATCCAATATGATTACATTCCAAAAGAATACAAGCAACCATATGATGTCCCATATTCTGTCAATTTCATGTTTTCAATTATATTAGAAATAGCATGCGCTTGGACGTATGTTTGCCAGACGCCAGTGGACCTGCTTATCTCAAAGCACATTGGACCGTTGTGAGATGTCGGTGGCAAAGGCAACAATAGTATTTTACACGGTCCAATTTTATGTAAACTCCGCCTCTGACACTGGTATTTGTTTTCATTTCCACAAAGGTGTGACACTTTCATCCAGGCTACGCCAGCTGCAAATAAGCCCAGCCTTACTATCGTATGCTATCATGGAAGATTGGGAAAGAATCGATATCAAGGAAGAACCAATAGATCTGTTTCCACCACAAACATACACATTATCCAGCTCTGCCTAGCTCCGAAGTGACCCACCCTTCAACGAAGCGAATGCTGTCATGGAAGAATGGGAATTCAATGATATAAAGAATGACCCACTAACTCTTTCTCCGTCAAAAGCATGGGATACATTTATCCGTTCTACACCTTACTCCAAAGAAAGACCTCCATTAATATCGAGTGGTGTTTTGGATGAATGGAATATTAATTCTATCAAGAAAGACCCTCTAGAAAAACCCTTGTCTCCGTCGCAAGATTGTAGCACATTAGTTCAGATTACGCATTGCTCCGAAATAAACCATCACGAAATCTTTGATCTCATTAAAGACGAATGGGAGTTGAAACATATCAAAGAAGAACCACAAGAAGTGTCTTCCCACAAAGGTGTGCTATATTAGTTTCGACTAACTCCGAAACAAGCGCTCCAGTAACGTTTGAAATCATCAAGAAGGAATGTGAGTATCGAAATAACGTGGAGAGTCCAATGGAAACTGCGCGCCCCATAGAAGTCGCCGATACATTTGACCGGTCGCCGCCTTGCTCTGAACTTAGCCAGCCTGTACCCTCCGATGTTATTAAAGAAGAATGCGAGTGGACTATTAAGGAAGAAACCATAGAAATAACTACATGTCCTGAAGATTTCCCTGACCGCAATTTACCAACAGAGGATGACTATCTGCTTGGTAAGTTGGTCTTTGCAAGGGTGAAGCTGTATATAAGGCTTACAGTCTTATAGCCGTATTTTTTTAAAAACATTATACATACATATTATTAACTGTGACATACAATTAAACTTTATCTTTTATAACAGCTGCCAGTTAACATTGAATCATATTCACTGTGATATTTAAATCCATTTTATCTTTTATAACATTTTGCAAATTGACAATGAAAGATCCCTGGGATTCAGTGATGTAATCAATCAATACGTAGTACAAGTTTATAGAAATAAATAACATTTTAACATAATAAGAATGTGTAAAATTGATTTTTGAGTTAATAGAATGCTTAAAAACAAAGAGAACAGTTTTATCAATAAAAGAGAGGGTGGAATGAGTTAAATAAAGGTATAAAAAGTAGGAAGGGCTGCCGGCAAAAAATAAAAAGTCATTAAGGGCTATTGCAGGGACGGGATTTTGTTTTTCTTGCGAGATAAGCTAGAAATGATGGTTTATGGGCCCTTTTTTTTATTCTTTATATTTTCAGGGGAGGGGCGGATAAAAATTAATAATTTTTTGTTTTAAACTCTTTCCTGCACGGAAAAAAATTGTTATTTTTTTAAAAATTAATCATTTTTTAAAAATTCCTTTTTTTTTTAAAATAATTTTTTTATATATTTTTTTTTTTGATTTTGGTAAATATTTTCAAAATTTTGCTAAATTTTGGAATGGTAGTTAATTCAAATTAGCAGGACAAATTTTCGTAGTCAAAATTTTCAAAAACTGTTTTTTTTTCTCCTTTTAGTTCCCGTTTTTTTTTAATTTATCTCAATTCTATCTCTAGTTATGATAAACCCAAAAAATTCCGGGACATTCAAAAAACTGCCCTTTTTTTACTTTTTTTAACTTTGCTTTTTTGTTTTGTCCAAAAAATCTCACCCAGGACACTTCACAATTTTGGGGGTAAAAAACGAGTATAGGGGGAAGTCTGTTTTTTTCCGTAGAAAGGTGGTTTTTGATGCATCCACCATGCATTAAAGTACATGAATTCAGCAAGTTGGTGGTAAAACATCGGTAACCACCGAGACTGAAAGGTAAGGGACGGAATATATTATTTACTCTCCAAAAAAACCCATCAGAATTTTTAACGGATTTTTTGTGGATTTCCGGGCCCCTTTTGCTCAGAAATAGTACTTAACCATTTTCAACGGGGGGAAACAAATATTCCGTTTGGTTTTCAGAGTCTGTGTTACGTCGTTTTGCTCCCTGGGGGGCAGCCTCCGCCTATCTCGGCGTCATGAACTCTTTTGTCGTGCTCTGAAAGAGCGAGATAAGAAAGCACGAAGAGAACCGCAAAGATTAGATGTTCACTGCACGGCCATCGGGCCAGCGGGGCCTTTGTGAATGCAAGAGAAAAATGGAGATGTTTCTAAAATAAATAGGAAAAAGATAAAAAGGGAACCTCCGTGCGAGATCTGCGTAGAAGACTGAGCGAGAGCTGCCCCACCAAAAAAGTTCCCTCATCTCGAAAGTAAAGGGGAAAAGGGGCAAGGTTTTTAAAACACCCACCACACGTTCGACTCATCGCGATGATAGTCCCTTTAAGGCGTATCTGCGGGACAAGGTTCACAGAGAAACGAACACTTTCCAAGCACAAGGAAGCATTCTAAAAAAAAAACGCTTCGCCTGCGCTACCTGCCCAGCGAGGTTTTAGTGGAAGAGTCACCTTTCCCCGCACAAAAAAGGACACATACCCGGGGAGACACCCTTTTCGTGTACCGTGCCCTGCTGTTTTTTGGGACGGTTCTCTACAATAGCCACCTTTAAAAATCATTTGATGACCATACGGGAGAAAAAACCCTTTGCGTGTACTGTGCCGGACTGTTTGGGGCGGGTTCTCTACAAGGTGCTACCTTAAATACCATCTGATGAACATACGGGAGGAAAACCCCTTTTCGGCTCTCTGTTTTTCCCCCGAGTTTCACGCAGAAATGTAAAATTGTTTCGCATATAGGGCCCACACTGGAGGAAAGCCCTTTTCGGTTTTCCGTGCTGGACTGTGTGGGAGGTTCTTACAAGAGCTACCTTTAAAAACCCTCTGATAACAAGGGGGAGAAAACCCCTTTACGTGCTCTCTGTGTACCGCGAGTTTTACGCAGAAGGTAACCTTTCCTCACATATCAGGACCCCTTCAGGGGAGAAACCTTTTCGTGTACCGTGCTGGACTGTGTGGACGGTTTTCTACTGATGTAACCTTTTTAGACTTGAGGACACATACATATAAGCGTGCACTCTGTGCCCCTCAAGGGTCGCACTGAAGAGCAACCCCACTAGGCGTACGAGGAAAAAACCCCGCAGCTTAATCATTAGAACGTGGTATGTGACCGTCTGATTGCCACCAGACCTGCAGTCTCTCTAGTCACAGGAGGAAGCGAGGTCCATGTTTACATTGATGCCTGCCGTGTACCCGGATTGTTAAAGGTTTTGTTTAAGGCTATTGTACCACCTCTGGCCGATAATTTGAAAGTCGAAGAAACATGTCTGAAAAGTTTGCTGAATGGAAAAGTCCTTTAAAATAACAGAAAAAAAATTGTGATTTTTTTTGGGCGGGACATAACCTCACTTTTGGAAATGAGATTTAGATTTTTGGACAAAAGTGTAATATACAAGACTATTTCAAGATTACATTTTGAGAATCGGTTTTCTGGACATAGTTTCTAAACACCTTTAGCTATAACTTGACTAAAGCTAAAATAGTTTTCTAAAAATAACAGTTGGTATACGAATATTTTTGTCAAACGGTACAAAACTCGTATTTGAACCGTTTGACAAAAAAATTCGTACACCAACTGTTATTTTCAGAAAACTATTTTAGCTATAGTCAAGTTATAGCTAAAGGTGTTTAGAAACTATGCCCAGAAAAACCGATTCTCAAAAAATTAATTTTGAACTAGTCTTGTATATTAACTTTCGTCCAAAATCAAATATAATTTCCAAAAGTGAGTTTATGTCCTGCCCCAAAAAAAAATTTACAATTTTTTTTTCTGTTATTTTAAAGGCCTTCTTTCATTCAGAAACTTTTCAGACATTGTTTCTTCGACTTTCAAATTATCGGCCAGAGGTGGTACAATAGCCTTAATATGTGAACCTTGCATTTTCCGACCAGGCACATTACATTTAAATGGTGATTGGAGAGATTTTCTGTGGTGATGAGATACACACAAACACGGGTTGTTTTTTTCGAACATTTTGAACTAAAACATTTATGATTGCATACTATTATTATTACATTGCATATTATTACAAAGTAATAACGTGATTTTAAGAAGATACATATAAAGATTATGATCAAATTTCAAAAGCTTGGTGGTCAAACTCCTATTAAAAATGTCTTTATATGTTAATTGGCATTTTCATGAAATCAACGTGCTTGTTAAATATGACACCAGATAGAAGTAACTATTCAATGGTTCACTGGATTAACCTGGATAATTCTACAAACATGTTGTTTATAGCCCTTGTTCTAGCAGAAGGCATGCAGTATTAAGAACAGAAGTAAAATCCTATTATCGGTGTTGAAATGTTTACTGTACTACATATTTTTTTCTAATTTGTAGGCAAAATAATAGTTTGAGTTGAAATGTTATAACTTCGCTGCATAGTCACTAAAACTTAGAAGTTTAAGAAGTTATATCTTATGATTTGGCGGTCTTGGCTGTATAGTATGTGTCTTAAGGGGAATCCCTAGACCCAAATATGTTTCTTAAGAATGCTGTAAAGACGTCTGAAAAGTAAGTAGAATGTAGGCGGGGCTTAATAAAAGAGCGGATTATTTTTTTGAAATTTTTTTGACGGGACATACCTCAGAATCAACAATCGTATTCAAATGACTGGAATCAGTTGCTCAAGTTCAAATTGATTTTTGAGCAGCGGTTTTTTGTATATAATTTTTTACAATCCTTTATCTACAAACGAAATAAAAGGATTTTTGTATTTATATGGTTTGTTGCGTTGCACAATTTTTTTCGCCTGCCGGTACAATTTCAAATTTTGTACAGTTGAACGGAAAAAAATCGTGCAACGCCTGAAATCATATAAAACCAATAATACTTATATTAAGGTTGTAGATAAAGGAGTGTAGAAATAATATACAAAAAACCCCTGCTAAAAATTCAATTTTGAACTTAAGCAACTGATTATAGTAATTTGAATAAAATTGTTGATTCTGAGGTTATGTCCCGTCAAAAAAATTTCAAAAAAATTATCCGTTTTTTTATTAAGCCCCTCTTACATTCTACAAACTTTTCAGACGTCTTTACTGCATTCTTTAGAAATCATATTTGGGTCTAGGGATTCTCCTTAAGTAGTCATGAGCTCATGACCCATTACTTCAACCAATCTTTTTGCATTGTTCTTATGAAACATCTTAAACGATCGTCGGTACATTAACAACGAATAATTAAACTTCTCCACGACAAAACTTCCAGATAACAGCTATTACACCATAATGTGATCGAGAGCAAAATTTTACAATATTTCCTTGCAAAACATGGGCTGTTTATTAATTATTAATTAAGTAAATGAATTAGTGAGTTTTTTTCAATAAAATGTGATTCTATGCATCAATGTCTAATGCTTTTTATTTATTTATTCGTGTAAAAGAGGGCACCAATACTCATAGGGGAATGAATGTGTTTGTTTATTAAAGAAGATAGGTCCGGATGCTGACCCGCCTCCTCTGTGTTATTCCAAATTGTTCCAATTTTTAAAAATTCCAAATGGGATCACGAACAATTAGTTTTGAAATAATATTTGTTTTTATACATTAGCTAATTATATATAAAAAATCAAAGAGTTTAAGGAATTTCCTGGAAAAGTCAACTAACATAGTCAGAGACCTTTTGTTTAGATTGTTGTATAGATTTGCAGTGTTGGTACAAACCCAAAATTTTCCTCGGTGAAGAACTACAATTTTTATTGATTCATTCATTAAATGCATATAATATCATTCAATTTGTTACCAAAATTCTTGTGTTAAATGCATTGTTGTTGTAATACTACTATTTCAAATATTTACGAAAATGTAATTTATTGTTGTTTCTGCATCTATGTAATTAGATTTATTTAGTTGTCCTCCTTTGTAAATCAGTTTTTATAACTGAATAGGATAGACGTTAAATAAATAATAATTAAAAAAAATTAATTTATCAAGGAATGTCGTAGCTTGTCACATTGTCACATTTCACAACAGGCCGAGAATGGGGCGTTTTCGTGTTGCCAGCCTATCATCATGAATCGTGAAACGAATTTGAAAACTGTCATAATCGAGGGGGATAAGATACCTGACAACACAGTTGTACTAAATTTTGTTGAGATAGGAACATTCGTTTCTGGTGAACTCAAAATTTTAGAATCAGTTTCGAAATGTGAGTTGTTTCTCCTTCTCCCCATCCTCCACCATCTCCCCCTCCACTCCCCATACCCCTATCCCCCTCCCATTCGTCTTCCCATAGTATTTCTGACATTTTAAAAGATTTCCAACAACGGCGTTTGTAGAATTACATACAAGATCACGTTATATTGCGATTTAAATGTAATTCACGTTTGTTTAAACTTTGAACAACAATCTCGAACAATGCAGAATGCCACATAACTTAATCTTTTGTCAACAACATAGGCTTATCATAGTTATTTTCATTTATGTAATGCTTGTATATCCTTTAGAGACAAGATTCATAATTTAAAACTCACCCCTTTAGCGGAGACAATAACACAGCAGAGAACGAGCCCAACAAGACACAGACGTCTTCCCAGTGTTGCCATATCTTCTACTGGCAGGTGGATGTTTCAACGTTAATATGGTTAATACTTCTGAGGTGGAGTTGACCTGCTGCTCTTACAAACAGAGACCCTCCTTACAGAACTACGGCTGGAATGAGAGCGTATCCTTGCTCAACCTGGTAATGTAGATTAATTGCAAACATCCTTTAAGATATAGCATCATTAGTTGGCAATATTGAATGAGTATTTCATCAGTGTCGCATCCGTGTATTGTACATCAGATATTAACTACTTATATTATTGGCATCGCAATAATAATGATAATTATACCACTCATATAAGTAGCATTTCAATAATTACAACGCTTCCACAATACAATATTACACTCGCATCCAAGCGAACGATATGAAGAGGCGGACTTAGGGTGGAGTGAAACTATACAGAAAAACAAAAATTATTGATTTTTGAAACGGAATAGTTGCGAAAAGCTGGTATGGTACTCAACTAATAACTGTGTGAAATATGGATTTTTTAAATTTTAAATATGAGGTGCCCCAGAAGCCTGAAACATTCTCAAATTTATACATTTTTGACCTTTTTATATATATATTTTTAAAAAAAATGAGTTATTGAGTTAAAATAGTTGTAACACTGCTTACGAAAACTAAATTTAAAACTTTGAAAATTTTGGTCACTCTACACTAGAATTTAGAGGTGCCCCAGTGGCTACAACCTTCGAACAAATTAACATTGAACATAGGCTTATGCAGATTTTTTGTAATATCAGGAAATTTCTAAATGTTGTGACTAAATCACTTCTTAAAGTTATGTTTAAGGCTAAAGTGATTACTTTCGATTTAAATTAAAGTTTATTTGGGCTAAGGGCGCGTCAACCGTTGGGTCATAGCATAGGGTCTCCAGCATAGGGGATATGGACAGGAAAATATGCTGGAGAACCAGCTACGGGTAAAGATATGAAGGAAAGTTCTAGCATCATGGTTGTCATCGTCTTTGTCGTCGTTCCTGTTGTCATGGTCGTCGTCGTCGGAAAGGTCGACAATGGTAAGGAGAGAGTCCCCGAATAATGGAAAATACAAGTTATTATTTGCAAAATTTTGCATGTTTAAAATAAAGTGCAGTGTTAAATCAGCAAGATAAAGTGAATCCAACCAAATACAAAAATTAAAAAAAAAAAAACGGCAGCCAAGCTCTCCTTCAAAAGTCTTCGGCAGGGAATGCTGTGTGAGATATAGAAGTTGGGCTAAGCTTTTCATTTTTTCTCCCTAGTTTCGCTTTGGAAAAGATGTAAGATCATTTCGCCTGTTGACGAGCGCCAAGCCAACGATTTTTGTGGTAAAAAAGTAAAATTTTTAAACTCGAAATCATAAAAAAAATTCTTGGCCATGAACCAAATTCAATGGCCAAGCCATTTTTTTTATGATTTCGAGTTTAAAAAAATTACTTTTTAACCACAAAAATCGTTGGCTTGGCGCTCGTCAACAGGCGAAATGATCTTACTTATTTTAAAAGCGAAACTAGGGAGAAAGAATAAAAAGCTTGGCTCAACTTCTATATCTCACAGCATTCACAGCCGAAGACTTTTGAAGGAGAGCTTGGCTGCCGTTTTTTTTTTTTTTACAAATTTTTGTATTGGTTGGATATTACATCTTTTTGTTGTTCGTTCGCTATCAAGGTGTGAATGATTATATTTGTTGAGTTCAAAGTTGTTTTTTTACATTTTTGGGCCCACGGTCCCCCAAAGATACCCCTTAAATAAATAAATAAATAAATAATTTTTTATTTACAGACTACCCACTCAGTTATATAACAGATTTTCAGTCGGGGACTTTAAATCAAAGCGACCAAGCCCAACCCTGCAGGCCCCGACGCAATCAACGAGTGAGCGATAACCAACCAAAGATTGATATTTTTAATAGGAAATATAGCAATCAGTGGTATGGACAGTGTGAACACCCGCAAATCAACGCCAGAATAAACAATTGGCCGATTCAGAACAACTCTAAATTTATTATGTGCTTTGTTGCTAGGACGGCTCCAAAGTCACCGTTTACAAACTCCTAAGACAAGAACTGATAGACTTAAGTCCAAATCAGAAGTTAAAAAACTTCTGACTTTAACGGGAATCGAACCCTGGCCCTTCTGCATTGGAAGCAGATACGCTAACAACAAGACCAACGCACTAGCATAAGCACTAGATATTTATAATGGTTAAGAGCATGTTTAATTTCAAGCTTGTATACAAATTACTACGCCTGAGTAATTACGCGTTTGATTTTGCTAGGACGGCTCCAAAGTCACCGTTTACAAACTCCTAAGACACGAACTGATAGACTTAAGTCCAAATCAGAAGTTAAAAAAACTTCTGACTTTAGCGGGAATCGAACCTGGCCCTTCTGCATTGGAAGCAGATACGCTAACAACAAGACCAACGCACTAGCATAAGCACTAGATATTTATAATGGTTAAGAGCATGTTTAATTTCAAGCTTGTACAAATTACTACGCCTAAGTAATTAAGTGTTTTGATTTTGATTTTGATTTTGATTTTCCCCGGTCCCAATTGCCCGGTTTTGGTTATATGAGGTACATTTGAGTGTGGCCCAAGTTTCGAAGTTCTAAGATGAACCGTTTTCTCAGTATAGCGTATTATTCATAAAAGTACGGAATGACCTACTTTTGATAATTTTGATTTTCTCCGGTACCCGTTACCCAATTTTGTTTTCCATATTCAAAAATGATAAAGAATGAGAGATATCAAAATGTATTCCACGTTTGAAACATCTCAGTTGTAGCGGTTTCTTTGAATGATTCATTTCTTAAAGTTCAGATATGTTTTTTGTCATTTTTGGGCCCATGGTCATCCCCAAATTTAGCCCCTTGTGTTTTGGACGCAAGATATTTATAATGGTTTATAGCATGTTTAATTTCAAGTTTGTACAAATTACCACGCCTTGGTAATTACGCGTTTTGATTATCATCCAAATTTTGATTTTCTCCGGTCCCTGTTACCCGATTTTGGTTTTGAAAGCAAAAGGCACTGCGTCTGAAATACACCAAAGTGTGGTTCAAGTTTCATAGTTCTAAGATTTACCGTTTTCTCTGTAGGCTAAAGAAATCTCCCCGGAGAACTCATAGCCAGCCAGCCAGCCAGCCAGCCAGCCACCCAACCACCAGCCAGCCTTAAGGAATTTGACGATGTTGAGAGCCTTTTTAACACAGAACGAGTTGTCGGATCGGGTTGATTTTTTTTGGTATGTCATGGACCACATACCAGGTCATATACCGAGTTTCAAGATTGTAACTCTTTCGGGGCGGCGTGTGCAGATAGCTGAAAACCCCTCAACTCTGGTAGCTGTATATAGAGCCGGAGTTCGGTGTCGCCTAAGCATCGCATCGCTTGTCTGCCGGGCGACGACCGTCGCCCTAGATATTCTAACTATTTTTGAATGAAGGCATGCAATGGATAGAAGTCTTCCTGTTTTGATACCATCAAGCCTTGTTATGATCGCAGACAACTTGGAATCACTCTGTCACTAGTTTGATTCAACGTTAAACACTGCCTGCATGTGAAATGGAAATTTTATAACCTTGTCTCTTTTTAAAACCCGCCTTCCATTATTTCCTTCAAGCTCTTAATAGAAAATTTGCTCTCAAATTGGCTCAGTGACTTGCAAGCTTTGCCATCAAAAGTTAAGTGTAGTCTCAAGCCTCGAAGATGACATCGGGATTAATTAATTTCCTCATTCCTGTGATGGAATTTTTGAAAAGAAATTTTACTTCATAGAATACGACGATTATCGAATCGCCTTTCTGTTATCTGCTGTCAAAGAATCAATATTCATTTGTACATGGTCCCTGTTCGCTAAATCCGGACCAAATTTTTCCGTTCCTTAGCCTATTATATTGCTGTCGGATCATGTCACATCATTTTGTTGGTGGTCCAACTTTCAGCAACAGAGGTTCTTGAGTTGATGAGAGAAAGCAGGTTCTGGTTCTCCTGGTTGTCCCATGATCCCGTCTTCGGATGGAGTATGCTCGTTTGAACATAGATAGATAGATAGATAGATAGATAGATAGATAGATAGATAGATAGATAGATAGATAGATAGATAGATAGATAGATAGATAGATAGATAGATAGATAGATAGATAGATAGATAGATAGATAGATAGATAGATAGATAGATAGATAGATAGATAGATAGATAGATAGATAGATAGATAGATAGATAGATAGATAGATAATCGTCTTTATTTTCCAGGCGGGATTAAGGCCATTAACATGAAGGCTGATGTGTGTAAAAAAAGCTGGGAAATGACAAGGGACTTTCCTCTTGCCTTTATCTCTTCCATTTTCCTGACTTTCTCGGTTATTAATTTATACTGACCTAATACTGACCAAATATTCAACATTAATTTTGTTCATTGGTATTTTAGAAATTCCACTTGCTTCGGAATACAGCGCAGTTTTCAAAGCATTTACATTTTTATCTGCCATAATATTAATTGAGTATTTTGATCTCCTTTTTCATAACAAACATTTTCTTGTTAATTTTGTTAACCTTTCATGTATTTAAAGGCTTCATCAAGATCAGGGGAGGCACGAATGTGTTGAAAAAGCATATTATGAATTACCGTTTTCAATTCTGATTACAACACTTTCATACGTTTATTATTTAGTCTTTAGATTTTGAGTCCGGATTTAGTTCATCTTGACCTACGTTTAATACTTCTGAAAGTCACAATAATATGTGAGTAATTGACATAAGTTCGTCTTTATAGGGAACATTATAGTCACTATTACAATATTTGGCTGAAAACAGTTTAGGCAGAATTTTGTGCGTCGAAGGCATAGGCCTATATTTTATGCCCCTAAAGCAATTGGGGGGAGGGGGGGGGGGGGTAATTTTAAACTCCGTTTTGTTCTCTTATGGTAGGCTGTGCACTTTTTTAGAGGTGAAAGTGAAAAGAATACATACATGCAAGCAAATAACAAATAACGGTGTTAGTTCCATTTATCCCAAAATGTAAGTTTGATGTTCAAAATGCGATATACTTGTGGCACTTTAAAATTAAAGGGGGTAAAGGAAAATCCGCCCAATGCATCAAGACGTATTTTATCAACATTTTTTACCTACCCTAATGAAATTGAACCACACAAAAAAATTATCGCGCATCATATGAAAAGTGGAATTTTTGAGAATTTTGAAATTTTGAAAATTCTTGGGGCACCTCAAAACGTTAAGCCAGATGACAGATATTTTTTTCTGTTCATTATGAAGGTCCTCCATAACTTTCCCCGGGTATTCCATTCCCTTATCTGAAATTTGATATTTTCACTCCACCCTCGGACATCCTTGCAATGCTCGACAATATATTATGTAACATAAGATAGTATTATACATCCACTGAGAAGCGTATTATTGATGGAGGAATGACTGCACGTATGCAGGTTATTGTAAGTATTTATTACAATGACTCTCTTTTACACACACAAACGGCGATAGTATCACAAAGGTAGAGCGTCCGGCCATAACCGTCGCTTGCACAACACTCTCACCATCTTCCTCTCGACCTCTCTTGAGAGCCATACCCCTACTTCCTTAATTTATAATTAATTAACTAGATTATTTCATCACTAAAGAGGCAATCGGTATTGAAGCACAGAAAAACATAAGCTGGCTACCATATCTATCATACAATCACATTTTCAGGCTGATGTAAAAAAAAAAAACAGATACAATTTCCCCATACAAATCCGAACAAAACAAATTATTATCCTTAACATAAATCTAAAAAAAAAGTTTCTATTACTTTTGATTATGTTATAAGCAAGATGTATAATTTTTTATCACCAACATTTTAAATTTAAAAATAAGACTGTTCAGTGGGACTCAAAAGTCCCGTCAGGTATATTATGGAGCTATTACCCTATCCATGTTAATGCTATGCCACAATAAAACTGGGGGCAAACAATACTGTGGAAAACAAAGCTATAATATAATATAATAATAATAATAATAATAATAATAATAATAATAATTTTTTTTTTTTTTTTTTTTATTATATAATAATATTACATGCAAATAATAATAATAATAATAATAATAATAATAATAATAATAATAATAATAATAATAATAATATAATAATAATTCAATTTTATTTAAAATATTTTTTCAAAGACAAATACACGATTAAAAACAATAAAAACAATCATTATTACAATAATCATGATTAGAAGATCAGCTTGAGGTTCTGAACATAGTTTGATGTAGTCATCGAACTAAGATGGTCAGGTTTCTTGTCCTGAAACTGTATCTTCACAGGGATCTTGCACTCCGTCGAATGGTTGTGATTTTAGAACTTGAAATGGTATTATAATAATAATAATGATAATAATAATAATAATAATAACTATAAATAATAATAATAATAATAATAATAATAATAATAATAATAATATAATAATAATAATAATAATAATAATAATAATAATAATAATAATAATAATAATTCAATTTTATTTAAAATATTTTTTCAAAGACAAATACACGATTAAAAACAATAAAAACAATAATTATTACAATAATCATGATTAGAAGATCAGCTTGAGTTCTGAACATAGTTTGATGTAGTCATCGAACTAAGATGGTCAGGTTTCTTGTCCAATAATAATAATAATAATAATAATAATAATAATAATAATAATAATAAAAATAATAACAATAATAAATAATATCAATAATAATAATAATATAATAATATAAATAATAATAATAATAATAATAATAATGTAATAATATGGTTTTTAAGCATAAGCCCGCAATAATAATAATAATAATATATAATAATAATAATAATAATTGAAGAGAAATTATAACATTGACGGGATGTTTTCGTCGCGTCGTGGTGGTGAATAACTTACATTATCTTGATTTCCCGACGTAGCGTCCTCACTGTGGAAGACATTTTCAAGTCGGGAAATCAAGAATAATGTAAGTTATTCACCACCACGACGCGACGAAACATCCCGTCAATGTTATAATTTCTCTTCAATTATATCGGGTCGCGAAAGCATAACTTGTGAACTAATAATAATAATAATAATAATAATAATAATAATAATAATAATAATAATAATAATAATAATAATAATATAATAATAAAAATAATAATAATTTAATTTAACTATAACACGTACCGGATGTCTGATAAAAATATCAGCGCAATCGGTTTAGCTATTCGGCTGATTTTTAGCGTACAATCTCTCACACACAGAATAAAAGAAGTGTCATTTGACTTGAATAAGGCTCAGTATCTTCGCTTCCACGTAAAAAGAGCTTTATTTCTCAATTAAAAATAATTCTAAAACAGGTATTGTATTTCAATCAAGTGATCACTAGCAGCAAATGATGTTATTGACGCTTGCTTAATACGAAAAGAGGCGGGTATTTTACTGTTATTGCATTTTGTCGATTACGAGATATTTACATCAGAATCCGTTACGAATTGAGTGTCTTGGGAGTCAATTCTGCAACCGTTGAAGTAGAAGAATGTTGTTTTTTATGTTAGAAATGAAACTAACATTTCCCCTATTGTTATCAGCAATGTACAACATTGAGCTCGGCATAGTGGTCTGAGTTAACTTTGCAAAACAACTTTGTCCTTATTTAAAAGTAAAAGTTGCCTTCGGGTTTGTTCTATACTTGGTCTCAACTGTTACCAAACTAATAACAAGGCTCTTCAGTTACTTCAGGAAATATAAGTGCAAGAAATAAGTTGCAGTTATTTGGTGGAAGTGACAGGTTCCGACTGGGACTAGGCAATAGACAGAGGAGAGTGGGAGATAGAGGTGGGACAGCTGGCCGGGACACAAGGAACAGAGAAGTGGAAGGAAATGAGGAGGCGGGGGAGAAGGATGGGAGTACGTCTACTAGTAAAACATAACATTTATTCATTAAACACAAGAACGTGTTTTAAACATTATCTTCCGCAAGCTGCTAAGTGTGACCGTACATAAGGATATGTTTCTTACGGTGCACACTTTGACGATCCTCGTCACCCCTCCAAAATAAACTTTTAAACAATAATCAAAACTAAGGCTTATTTCAGCGTAATGGTACGGTTTACAGGGCCGACTCTCAAATTTAACCTTCCCTAATTGAGCAGACCAGTACATCAAAGCCAGTAGCTCACTCACAGTATTTCCCATGGATTCCAACTAAACCGAAATCAATCGTAAAAAATACAAATTTAAACACTTTTATATTAATACTATACGTATTGTTAACTTTATACATGAACATTAACTAAAAGAATTAAACATTCATACAGAATCAAATTTTATTGAAGAAAACTAAACTAACATTTATAGAGTTCCAACAAATCGTGTTTCGCTTGGAAAGATTTTAATATCCCGTTCTTGTTCACGCTTGATGATGTTTTAAATATTTTCATCCAGTATAATATTTCTCGTTTGTCAATCACACAACTTTCATTGTAGCTTTCTCAAAAGGGCTTTCCAAAAAACAAAGTGATTAAATGTAAATAATTTACTACATTTAACACATACATCGATGCCCAAACTGCCACATCATAGTAAGCATATTATTTTATCCTCAACTTCAACGATATAGAAACTGTGCCGTAAATATATGACATTCGACCACAATATCCTACTTGCTACCAGTTATGGAAAATTAAATACATATAATATAGAAATTAGTTCAAAATCGTCCTCAGAATTGACTCATGCTGGCATAACTGCTAACCTACTAGACCAAGGGGTATAAACATGTAAATATAGACATAATCCAGATAAGTCGTAAATCATACAATTGATTAACACTTATTAAGCGGCTTATTTCCAAATAAAACTACACGTTATGCTAATACCTTTCCAAAAACAATTTTTTGCGCAAGTTTTCGAAACTACTTCTAAGTTTGGTTAAATAATTTATATATGACTCATCCTTATATCAACCAATAACTTATCATGTGCAATCATGAAATTTACAGTTCACAAATCTTAAACCTACATCACTCGTCTTCGTTTCTCTTGGCTTAAGAACTTTTATATGAATAATTCCATTCACCATATTAATATCAAGTGCCCAAGGTTCCTTATATTTAATCTAGCCCGTATCTAGTACAAGCACACAGCAGAAATCAATCAAAACTCGGACCTCAAACTTAAGATTACATCTTCATTTTCTGACTAAAGAGACTGTAGCTCTGGTGGTTATTAGATGGTCACAGATCACGCACAAATATATCTGCTGTGGAGTTTCTGCTCGTGTGCCTTGTGAGGTTGTTCTTCAGTGCGAACCTTGAGGGGCACAAAGTGCACTTAAAAGTGATGAATGTACCCTTACATGTCTAATAAGAGATTACTGCAAGAGAACCGTGCCGTACAGTCAGGCAGGTACACGCAAATGGTTTCTCTCCGGTATGTTGTCTGACATGACTGGTGAGGTTACCCTTCTGCCTGAAGTTCGCAGGACACAGAGCGCATGCAAAGGGTTTCTCTCCTGTTGTGTCCTCAGATGGTAAGTGAGGCCGCGACTTAAAGAGAACTGTGCCGCACAGTCAGGCACAGTGCACGCAAATGGTTTCTCTCCGGTATGTTTTCTGACATGACTGGTGAGGTTTCCCTTCTGCCCAAAGCTCGCTGGACACAGAGCGCAGGCAAAGGGTTTCTCTCCTGTATGTGTCCTCAGATGGTAAGTGAGGCCGCTTCTTGAAGAGAACCGTGCCGCACAGTCAGGCAGTGGGCACGCGAAAGGTTTCTCACCTGTATTTTTTCTGGTGTGTTCGGTGAGGTGATACTTCGTCGTGAACCTCTTCGGGCAGATTGCGCAAGCAAAGCGTCTCTCTCCTGAGTGGGTTCTCTTGTGCTTGACGAGTGTTTCTTCCTCTGTGAACCTTGTCCCGCAGATATCGCACTTGAAGGGACTATCGTCGCGAATATTCAACACTTGTTCAGTATGTATAGAACTGTTGTACTCCATCCCACACTCTACGACCGGGCTAAGGGACACGTGTTCTCGGAGGTGACAGGTGCCTCTCAGCTCTTCACCGCTGACCTCGCCCAGCTGGTTATGTTTAGCTGTCGTCTTCCTCGAAGCAACATCTTCGCCACTCCTTGACATTGACTTCCCAGTAGCTCCACTCATCTCGATCTCCTGCTGCGTCTCACCTTGCCCGGCTGCTGTTCTTTCGCATTCTTGTTATTCATCTCCTTCAGAGAATTGCAAAGTAGCTCATGACGCTCCAGATAGACAGACCTACAGAAACCCAGCGAGCAACCGGCGCACTGATACACAGAACCTGAAACCCAAAGAGAAAGAATATGTTCTAGGCGTATATCCTTTATAAAGAATGACAATCATTTTCCCACTGACAGTATATGACTGAAATAGGTGAGATCACTAAGTATAATATTTTATATAAAAACACATCTCATTGAGTTATTGTGTATGCCGTTATTTTATTTGAATCATTTACCCTGTAGGCCTACATATCACAAAATTTGAATAAACTGAATAAGATATGAATTAAATAAATAAATAATAAAGTCGTATTTAGAGTCTGCTGTAAAACATCGTTTACAGAGTCCGAGTGCAGTTAAAACATGACGAAATAACTGTTGTATGGTGAATTTTTTTTTCTTATCATATAAATAATTTTCATTTGGGGACATTAAAACAAAATGACCAAGCCAACCTTGTACGCCCCGACGCAATCGACGAATGAGGAATAATCATCCAAAGATTGATTATTTTAAATAGGACATAGGCCTAACCATCAGTGGTATGGATAGTGCGAACACCCGCGGATCAACGCCAGAATCAAGAAGTCCGATTCAGAACAACATTTTATTTATTATGTGTCTCGTTGCTATTACGGCTCCAAAGTCACCATTTACAAATTCCTAGCCAAAGAACTGAAAAGTTCAAATAAGAAGTTAAAAAACTTTTGCCTACTGCGGGAATCGATCCCTTTACCTTCTGTATTGGAAGCAGAAGGGCTAACCACAAGACCAACGAGACACAAATATATCATAAATTTAGAATATTTAGAACTCACATAAAAATGATGTTGCTTCACCCAACAAAGCTCGACTTACCTTTCAGTTGGTCTTCCTCTGTTTGTGAACTACCGTTGGGAAAATCTTTAGGAAATGTAGATACTTCAATTGATTTCTCTTCAATCTTTAAATCGCATTCGTCTTTAATCATATCTAAAGGCCCTGGAAGGTTTATTTCGTAACAAGGTGAATATGTTACACAGGTATTATCCATTCGTCGAGGAGTTACAATTATTTTATTTGCATTTTCCTCTATATTTCTGGATTCCACTTCCTCACTGATGATATTAAATGTTATTGGAGCGACTGTTTCTGAGTAAGTTGTGACGAAGGTTTCACACGTCTGTGAAGCAGACTCTATGTCCAACGGATCTTCCTTAATACATGTCCACTCCCATTCCTCATTGACGACATCAGAGACCTCATGATGGCTCACTTCGGAGTAAGTCGAAGTTGGGACGAAGGTTTCACACGTCTGTGATGCAGACTCCTATGTCCAAGGGTTCTTCTTTGATATCTCGAGTTTCCAATTCTTCCATGACTGCATTCGAGGATTCAGGCAGGCTTATTTCGGAACACGACGACCACACTCTGCCACACTCTAATGGCAATAAAATCAAAGACAAGAATGAGGGAAGGCATAAATAGTTTGAAAAAATTAATGTTACAGTTCATATAGCTGTTTTGTGTGTCCGGTCACGATTTAGATGTTTGACCTTTGACCTTAACTCTACTGGTGCGGAATACAGGCAACGACGAGGTCTCTAGACAGGAAGCTATTGGTATTGATGGGTATACCATGCTACGGTTCGGCATTTCAAGGTTTAACCATCAACAATCAGCACCACTCGACCTGCAGACACAGCTGACACTTTAAGTATTTTCGTATTACTCTTTATGACTCGACCTAGGGATGCACACGATAATCGATATTCAGTATAATCGATCGATAATAAGTTTTGGATACAATTTCAATGATTGATTATCAAAAGTCACTATTGATTATCGGAATATCAATAATTGGTTGAGAACGGCCTGAAACACATTATTTGTATATCTTGCTTGGTTTAGATGGGTCACAAGGTGTCTTACTCCAGATTTATATTAGGGAGCGAACTTAGCCGACAACAGGTTTTAAAAAGAATGACAACACTGACAGGACGAGGCTGCGAGTGGCATGAGATTGTATTGTTTTGAATTTCATTTACCACATTTGACATTTCATCTTTATCGGAACGGTCAATATTAATATTATCGATAATATCGATTCGATGATGATATTACTATTTCAATAATCGATAATGAAAAAAGGATCGATGTGCATCTCTACTTTGACCTATAGCTCACATCTTGTTTTTTACTAAAAGATAATACTTATATCTACTTCCATTGATTGAACGAATGAACGCAGCAAACGAAGTCCCTATGGCAAGTCTGGAGGCACTTCGTTGTGTTTATTTCAAAGCGTATATGTATGTCTGTATGTATTTGTGTTCAACGCGCAGGGGCTTACGTACTTGTCCGATTTTGCCGAATTTTACACCAGCCTCTAGGTCCAATTATTGAACGAGAGCGTTAGTTAACATGGACAGCAAAATCTGCACGAATCCAACCAACAAAGTTTTAAATTTAAAAAACTGCTACTTAACAATTTTTTTTTAAATCGACATTATTTAACCACTATTAAGAATATTAACAAACTGACAGCATTTTAATAATTGTATCTGCCTGCCAACTTACAAAAAAATGAATTGCTGCAAAAAAATAAGATAATGATTTTTACTAAATTGGAATTCATTTGAGGAGCATAAAATATAGATGCAGAGTATGTCAAGCCGAAACAGGGTGCATGAAGTGATCTTTCTAAAACATATTTTCGAATCTTGATAGCTTTAATACTTTAACGTTGGCAATGTGATATGTTTTGGTGTCGCCAGCGTCCGGTTCCATATAGCGATATGTGAACGTAGCAGTAGCAGCTAGACAAGTCTCGGATTGGTGACTCACAGCTGCAGCTGCTCTTGAAGGTTTGCATATTGTTTGCTCCTGTCTGTACCCGGGTACTCAACACTTGACTCGTTCACTCGTCCAACAACGACTTTTGCGTTTTCCTTGCTAGACGAATCAGCGCAGAAACACAGAAACAACGAAAGTCGGACGGGTCTTCCTCGTGTTTAATAATATCTGCCTGCCTGCCTGCCTGCCTGCCTGCCTGTCTGTCTGTCTGTCTGTCTGTCTGTCTGTCTGTCTGTCTGTCTGTCTGTCTGTCTGTCTGTCTGTCTGTCTGTCTGTCTGTCTGTCTGTCTGTCTGTCTGTCTGTCTGTCTGTCTGTCTGTAAAATGTTTGTTTCTTCGATGCCATACAGCCGAACGGCTCAACAGATTGAGCTGAAATTTTCAACAGGCATCTGTGAATAATGTATATTGAGAACTGCTTACAAAATGAGCAAAATCCGTTGCATCTTTGACCCACAAGAAATAGTAAATTGAAAAATAGGTCGAAAATATGTGGGATTTAATTTAACGACAGTGCTTTTGTTCTTGAAGAAATCATCTTTATTGAATCATATTTGATAGGTGGTGAATGTATTCAGTGACTAAGGTGTATCGAATCATGCACGTTAAAGGTGAATCAAAATTCCGCTGGGAGATTGAGTAAACCTTACAATCCTTACAAGTATTTCGTACTAAATATGTTTTCAATTACAAGTACTGACTGTAATGTATGCATTTCACAACATGTTCTCTAGTTTTTAATAAACAATATAAATCTAACCCGACCGTTGTTTAAACTCTGGTATACCGTATTCCGGGGGGCCATAGCCAAATATAGAATAGGAAAACGCCAAAGTCGTTGTTAGACGAGTCAGCGAGTCTTGTGTTGAGAACCCGGAAATATTTTGCATTTATGTTGATTAATTAACAAGGTAAAGTAGGGTTTTGAGTTAAGTTGGTAATAGGGCGCGTCAACTGTAAGGCTATAATTCACCACTATATCCTATAATAGACTAGGGAGGATAGTCTCATGCTGGATCCAGCCTTAGGTAGGGGGAGGAAAGTGAATGTTACCGGGTAGTCAACACATGACTCGTTCACTCGTCTAGCAACGTCTGTGGCGTTTTCCTTGTATGTTATGTATTCAACACCTGCCTCTTACGTCATAAGCACAACAATAATTATGTGAGCAAGCTTCAGCGTTAACTTGGATCCTAGTGCTAAAGTCTCCGCTATCTTAAACAGCCTAGCCCTACACAGAAACATGATCGGACGTATGTCTAAGGCGCTTGGTCGTTAAGCTATAGGCTACAGAAGTCCTAACAAACCTAGGCCCACACAGTAACATGGTCGGACGTAGGGGAAGTCCAGGCAAAGTGGATATGCTAAGGTTTGCAATGAAATTCCTTCGTATCTTTTTGAAGTAGAAACTTTTTGTTTATTGATTAATACACATTAGCTCACCCTCAATCCCATATGAAAAAACAAAAATTGTGATATCAATATTTAATATATTTTATTCACATAGGAAAAAAAGAGCAAAGTTATTCACTTTGCCCAAGGGTAAGGGCAAAGTGAATAACACTATAGGGCAAAGTGAATAATGGAAAAAAAGTGGACTCACCATGGATTTAACACCATTATAATTATTTTAAGTTTAGTTCTTATAAATTTGCTTTGGTTCATACATAACAAAAAATATATCCTGGTGTTACAAAATGTTTTTGAACAAATTTTGTGAAATGTTTTGTGATTAGTCATGAATTAATTAATATATTTTCTAAGTCAGGCGATGACCTATATTACGGATCTTTTGGACCTATTACATTGCATATATATTATATAAGACCTAAAAAGACGCATAACCAACATTTAAAACGATAAAAATTAATTGCAGGCTATAAGTGGATAAGGATAAGTTATCCACTTTGCCCTATCCACTTTGCCCAACAGCACATTGAGATGCCTATGAGGCTCCAGGTGAGGGTTGGCCATCAGTGAATGACATGGATATTATTAATTTGTACTGCAGTGTGATAGAATTTAGCCACAAATTAGCCATATAGTTTTGATAAGAGTTATAAATGAATAAATAAATAAATTTTATTTAGTGTCTACCCACACAGTTATATAACTGATTTTCAGTGGGGGACTTTAAATCAAAGCGTCCAAGCCAACCCTGCAGGCCCCGACGCAATCGACGAGTGAGCGATAACCAACCAAAGATCGATATTTTTAATAGGAAATATAGCAATCAGTGGTATGGACAGTGCGAACACCCGCGAATCAACGCCAGAATCAACAAGGCCGATTCAGAACAACTCTGAAATTTATTATGTGCTTCGTTGCTAGGACGGCTCCAAAGTCACCGTTTACAAACTCCTAAGACAAGAACTGATGGACTGAAGTCCAAATCAGAAGTTTAAAAACTTCTGATTTTAGCGGGAATCGAACCCTGGACCTTCTGCATTGGAAGCAGATACGCTAACCACAAGACCAACGAGCCACAAGTTAATGCAAGTTATCATATATTCACAATCACATATATTGCAAATATCGTAAGGAAAACAGTAAAACACACATATCTTGACGTATTTTCCGAACCATGCACTCGATCAGCATAAATCCAAGTTCCCCGAGTAGCTGTGAAGGTAGCGCCACCAACTGGGTCGGTCGCATGCCGCTACCTAGCGGCAGTTCGCGGAATTACGTCTTATTCGCTTTGCCTGGGCTATATCCACTTTGCCTGGACTTCCCCTATGTCTAAGGCGCTTGGTCGTTAAGCTATAGACTACAGAAGTCCTAAGCATCCTAGGCCTACACAGTAACATGATCGGACGTATGAGCGCTAGGTCGTTAAGTAGGCAATCCTAGTGCTATCCAGAGGCCTAGACAGCCAAGGCCCACACAGTAACATGATCGGACGTATGTCTAAGGGCTAAGGCGCTTGGTCGTTAAGCTATAGGCTACAGAAGTCCTAAGCATCCTAGGCCTACACAGTAACATGATCGGACGTATGGGCGCTAGGTCGTTAAGTAGGCAATCCTAGTGCTATGCCAGAGACCTAGACAGACTAGGCCTACACAAAGCTTCATAACACTAGAGTTCTTATTAATTGACGTGTTGATGCCTAGCTAATGTAAAAGTAATGTAATGTATAGTTGCTTACCATCCAGACCGAAAACTTCGTTAGAGGATTGTACAAAAATAATCTAAAAACGACACAATATGAAATGAAAAACAAACGTCACTACAAGGATATAATTATAAGCTTTGTTATTGTTTGCATAGCACGGCACAAAATAAGCGCGTCAATATCCCAAACAGTTTCAGAAGGAAGAAACACCACTTGACATGAGTTGAGTTTGTCAAAATGTTGTTAATATTTTCGCAAATATTGGGAACTGACGTCACGATGAGCAGCCTCCTTTAGTAATAATTAATTATGCGTTTTCCACTGTACATTAAGTTGTAACTATGCAAATGCATACTATAATTATTATGAAAAAATAATAGGATTCTATATTTTTCATTGTATAAATTAAAAAAGCGCATTAGCCCTGCACCTATCTGGTGAAATCCAATGATATCGCTAACGATTCGTGTATTTGTGATATCGGTTTGTTTTGTTTTCGAACATGAGCGATAGAGCGAAGCAAAAACAAGTCTTCAACAACTCATCACAATGGGTACGTTCGAATGATGCTCCCACGCGCCCACAACACCCAGACATTCCCGAGGTTTAACATTGGGTGTTACGGGCGTTGTGATGGTGGCGGTGTTTACGGAATGCTTTGGGCACGCCCAAGCTGCAAGTTAGCATCATACGGAACGTACCCATAGACTGTTTTTTGTTTCTTCTGAAGCTATTTGTGTCTTCGAGCTCAGAGTGTGTGGTGCACTACGTATTTATGTCATGGCGGATGTTTGTTCTCACATTGATTCTGTTGTTGTACAGTTTCTATTAATCCCTTCTATCCTTCCAGGTTTTCGGTAGAAGTGTTCAGCACATTATAAGGTAAACCTAATATACTTTAATTGTAGTCGGGTCTGTAACTCTGCCAGAAATGGTAGGCCTAGTAGTTTTATGTAGTTTACTTGTCTCTGGACTGGACTGGTCGGCCAGTGCATGGTTATGGAAATGTCAGGGTCTCTTTTGACTACGTGCCTAGTTAGGCAACGACATAAATATCTAAAATACATATTGAATAACATAACTTCACCCTCTAGTAGCGTCATACTTGGCGAAAGAATTTTCTAAAAGACGAGTTCCATTTTCCCGGAACTTTTTAAGGAACTTGATCCTTTTTAAAGTTGAGGAACTGTGATCAAGTTCATATTATTTTCAAGGAATTTTTTCGAAAGTTCCTTTAAACGTTTCAGTTACAATTAAGTAGAAAATTTTATACTTATAGCACCACTTTTTAGTATTTGTTAGCAAAAAATCTTTTGATTACTTATAATTTATAATTTTCATATCATACATTATGTATCATCAAGCATATTCATGACCCTATCGCTCACCGTGCTCTTTGACAGCCGTATACGCATGCTTGCAAGTTGCACGTATCAGTCACTCTGCAGTCGCATTAAACAAACTTTATAATACAAAGTAACTTTTTAAAGGAACTTAGTTCCTCTTAATGAGAACTTGAACTTTGTAGAGGAAGTGTAAAAAGGAACTAGAACTTTATAAAAGATCCTTTTTTAATCGAAGAACTGAATCTTTTAAAGTTCCTTTTTAATAGGAACTTCCCCAAGTATTAGTAGCGTAAGGGCTTGGAGTGGGCCGAAATAACCAAGACCTAAGGCCTAGGGACTATAAGGCTTTCCACTTGGATATGCCACTCCTTGTCTTGAACGTAGTGCCAAGCTAGGCTCCTCTACAAGTGCTTGTGCTGTATATCTCCCCAACTTGTGTAGACAATTAGGCCTATTTTATGCACTGTCGACGGTATAAAATCTTATAATTTCAATGCGATATTTGTATGTGGAATTGCTTTGTTCTAAAGTGATGTGTCAACCAAATACTGTACCACAAAACCCGACAATCAGACGTATTTTAAATGTTTCATAACCCCACTTCTAAAAGCTTTCCCCTCATACGAGAGCTCAACAGCGACTAGAAGTACAGAGCTGTTTGATAGTCCTGGCATGGCAATTAGCAAGACATGCTTTTAACAACGAAACCTGCCCAGGGTGCAATTCATGCCCCACTTCAGGTGTCTAACTAGGTATGTGTAGATAGGACAGTTGTGAAGGGATGTCTGAGAGGTGTTTTAAGAGGACTCAATCCCTTGCATTAGCATAAACGACTGAGGGAAACCTCGAAAAAAAAACTTCAGTCAGGATTGCCGGTCTCGACGGGACTTGAACTCGGGACCTTCCGAATCTGAGTCGCGCGTTTAGCTCTCGAGCCAACACTGTCGGTTAGCGACAGCAAACACATCCCAGAACAATGTGTATCTTTCTTCGAAAGCTCTTTGCTTTGTGTCTTCGAACTCCGAGTGTTTGGCGCACTACGTATTTATGCAATGGCGGCTGTTTGTTTACACATTGTCATCATCGTTGTTTAATTTGTATTTATTTACGTATACCCACGTCCAGGTTTTCAATGGAAATGTACAGCACATAAAGAGGTACGGCCAATATGCTTATATAATATTTAATAGGGAAGTAAATAGTAGTAGAAGAAATTAAATGTAGTTATCCTGTCACATGAGAGTACACGTCTGCCAGTGTAGGGTTATGGGCATATGCCTATCCATCGTTAGCGTAAATGACTGGCCAGTGGTAGGCCTAGTTAGGCAAGAACATTAACATTTTGAAGTCATAACGACTAAATTAACTTGAAATATAGCCATCTAGTAAGATAAGGCTTTGTGTGGGCGAGACCTAGGATGGGCCAATTCAAGCCATCTAGACAAATTTTTGTCTTGTACGTAAAGACGTGCTGGAGGATATTACTCTTCTTGTGTGTTAAAACCATATACATTAACATTGCAATGCATGATGTGATGCTTAAGGTTGGACTCTGTTCTACAGACACAACGTTGTTTGAGGAAGAATATTGACACAATCATGGAGAGGCAGCAAACATGAAAAACTTCATTGTAACCATAAATTACTAATTTCAATATTTTCAAGTTCTTGACGATCTTGGTAACTATTTTCCCACCATTAGGCCCACACAGCAAAATACATGGACGACATGTTCTATTAAGTAATTTTGTTTGATGTCTTTTTTTGATATTGTCAATTCACATAGAACTTTAAGAATGCACATAGTGTTTCTTTGTGGCTAGGCTACTTCGCTTAAATTTTCATATAAACATTGCACCCCTGAACGATGAACAAAATTCAACTGATTTTATGTTAATCAGTTAAGAAAATAAAAAATTCCATCTCAGCAGGGTATCGAACCCCGGTCTTCCGATTACCAGTCAAGTGTTTTACCCCTAAGCATAATAATCGGAAACTTAGGAGTAAAGCACTCGACCGGCAATCGGGAGAACAGGGTTTGATACCTTGCTAAGATGGATATTTTTCATTTCAGGTTTTATTTATATAAAATCAATTACACCTACAGGAGTGTTTTCCGATCATGAAATTGGGATATAAATTTCAACTGCATAAACAAAAAAATGTTTTTTTTCTATTCTTATTTATACTCAGCACCTCAACCAACAACGGGATTTGAAAACTAGTTGGAATGTAGATAGGTGGTGTGCTAGGCATTATTCTTTATCCTTTTATACGATCCGATAAAAGTTGCTGCAAATCCTATTTTGGTAATCCCGTATCTGTAATGGTTTCTTGTTAAAGAAGTGCAAGCAAGTATTATGATTATGCATTTTTCAGTTTAATGTTAAACGATGTAAGAAATAAATCTTCCTCGTTTGCATGTTACCCAGATGCATGCAGAACTGCTTATCTCAATGCAGAGTAGGTAGATCGTAATGAGACGGTAGTGACACAGGCAACAAGGAATTTTACACGGGCCTTACGTAAACTCTACATCTAATGCTTGAATGTGTTTTATTTTCACAAGGTCTCCTCCGAGATAAGTCCTTCCCGACTTTCGAATGCTGTCATGGAAGACTGTAAAAGAATAGATGTCAAGGAAAACCCAATAGAACTCTCTCCTCCACAAGCAGTTCACACATATATCCCACACTACGCCTTGCTCCGAGATAAATCCTCTAATTCCCATGAATACTTTCATAGAAGACAGGGAAAGTATAAATATCCAGGAAGTGCCATTTAAATTACCTCCGCCATTATGGTGTGACACATTCTCGAGTTCTACGCCTGAATCGGAAGTCAATCATAACGCAATCTGCAATGCCAACCAGGAGGAATGGAAGTTGGTACATATCGAGAAAAAACCTTTTGGCAAAGTGCTTTCACCTCAACGGTGCGATATGGTTCCGAATTACTCCGGAACAAGCGCTAGTGTAACCCCTGGTGTTAACAAGAAGAAATGTGAGTGCACAAATAACGAGGAGAGTCCAATGCAAACTGGGTCCCCCGCAGAACCAGGAGTCATTGGAATATTAGACCCTAAGTCGCTGTGCTCTAAAATAAGCCCGCCTGTACACTCCGGTGTTATCGAAAAAGAAGAGGATTTTACCATTAAAGAGGAATCTATAGAAATATTTACATACCCTGAAGATTTCCCGGGCCACTCTAATTCACCAACAGAGAATGACCAACTACTTGGTAAGTTTGGATGTGCGAGGGTTTAGCTGTACAGAAGGTTTACAATCGTACAATCTTTTTTAATCTTTTTATTCATATTAACAACTGTGATACACTAATAAATCCAAACTTGAATAACAGTTTGCCAATTGGCGTTGCATGACCAATGGATCAAGCAGACTAATTAATACAAAGTTCAAGTATAGAGAAGTAAATAACATTACATAATAATATATACAACTGTTAAACTAGTAGTTGTGATTACGAATGATTAGTAACGGTGTGTACAATTTTGTCAATTATAGAGAGGTTGGGTGAAAAAACGCTTACAAACAAGGTAAGAATATGTAATAAGAATAATACATATGAGTATGGTTATTATTTTCTGAAGCTATTTTACCCGGTTATATATTATTCGACGAGTGTATTCAACTACTAACCGAGGTCTATATTTTAAACACTTACTTGTGTGAATTTTCGGAGACGTCCGTCTCCATCGTCAGACACTGACACACTGTCAATCTCACTGTGTTTCCGTAGGGCTACACCTGTGCTGTTGTGCCCTAGTGACTTCTTCCCTGACTAGATTGCGCCATATGGGGCTGAATTCTTTTGTGGCCTGGCTTGCAGTCATGTCATGCATTGAAAATGTAATTAGCCAGGCCACAAAAGAATTCAGCCACATATGGCGCAATCTAGTCAGGGAAGAAGTCACTAGGGCACAACAACACAGGTGGAAGCCTCCGGAAACACAGTGAGATTGACAGTGTGTCAGTGTCTGACGATGGAGACGGACGTCTCCGAAAATTCACACAAGTAAGTGTTTAAAATCGGTTAGTAGTTTAATACACTCGTCGAATAAGAGTATGGTTATTTGTATATTTCCTTCATAAACATTTGCTGTTTGGTTGTTTTCCAGGTAATAGCTAATGGTCGGAACTCAAGACTGTTCCACTCTTGTTTTCCATTTTCCAAAAAATACAACTATGTAAAAATATATTAATTCAAATTGAAACCTGGCACCAGAAGAACACCAAAACAACTTTTTTCTAATTTTCTGATCAGGTATATGGCATAATTATATTGCATTTACAAAAAAGATTTGAAACCGCTATTATATATGTAGCACATCTTTCAACGTAGATATAGTTGTTTTTCTGTGACATTAATGTGTGACTGTTTTTGTTCATTTTAACAAAGAGAAATCATAGGATTTTTCGGAACAGTGTCCACTGTGAATTTTTCCGTTTAGCTGTACTATTAACTAAAAATAACGGTTACTAAATTCGTGGTACATACCAAAGTGTAAAAATCCATTTTTTAAATTTGAAAACTGAAGAAAACAGTGTCACAGAAACACAACTATCTACGTTAAATGTTGTGCTAGACCCAATTGCAGTTTGAAACTATTTTTAAGATGCAATATTTGCTGTGTACCCGATAAGAAAAATTCGAAAACAATTGTTTTAGTGTAATAATAGAGGCAGGTTCCAATTTTATTCAAAACATAATAACATAGTTGCATATTTAAGAAAATGAGTATACAGGGTGGATATCTTAGCGAATTAGGATTATATCTACTCTCCAAATATAGCCATATGAAGAAATGAACGGGATTTCATCCTGGACTTTCCAGGTTTCCTATGTTCGGAAAAAGTCTAGAAGGGCATTGACCAATGCTATCCATAACAGTATTTCAACTTACTATTCCCTTTCGGTTTTCAGAGTCTGTGTTCCCGTGCGCCGGCTGCTCCCTGGGGTTCAGCACTCCGATCTATCTCGAGCGTCATGAGCTGTTTTGTCCTGCTCTGAAAGAGCGTAGTAATAAAAAAGCGAAGAAAACCGCAACAGATGAAGGTTTGTCGCAGATGGAGACAGCGATCAGTGGAGCTGCAGAAAAGGCAGGGGAAAGCTTACTTGTTGCTAAGAAGAAGACGGCTGAATGGAGCCTGCAGTGCAAGGTCTGCGGGATAAGGTTTACAGAGAAACAAACACTTGCTACGCACAAGAGAACTCACCCGAGAGAGAGACGCTTCGCCTGTGCTATCTGCCCCGCAGGTTTTTCGAGTAAGAGTCACCTCACGCGGCACACCAGGACGCATACCGGGGAGAAACCCTTCACGTGCTCTCTGTGTACCGCAAGCTTTACACAGAAGGTTAGTCTTATCAATCACACAAGGTCACACACCGGTGAGAAGCCTTTTGCGTGCACCGTGCTTGACTGTATGGCACAGTTCTCTCAAAGGAGCGGCCTCTCTTACCATCTGAGGACACATGCAGGAGATAAACCCTTTGCGTGCGCACTGTGTCCTGCGAGCTTTGGGCAGAAAGTTCACCTCACCAGTCATGTCAGACAACATACCGGGGAGAAACCCTTCACGTGCTCTCTGTGTACCGCAAGCTTTACACAGAAGGTGAGTCTCATCGTGCACACAAGGTCACACACCGGTGAGAAGCCTTTTGAGTGCACCGTGCTTGGCTGTATGGCACAGTTCTCTCAAAGGAGCGGCCTCTCTTACCATCTGAGGACACATGCAGGAGAGAAACCCTTTGCGTGCGCACTGTGTCTTGCGAGCTTCAGGCAGAAAGTTCACCTCACCAGTCATGTCAGACAACATACCGGGGAGAAACCCTTCACGTGCTCTCTGTGTACCGCAAGCTTTACACAGAAGGTTAGTCTCATCGTGCACACAAGGTCACACACCGGTGAGAAGCCTTTTGCGTGCACCGTGCTTGACTGTATGGCACAGTTCTCTCAAAGGAGCGGCCTCTCTTACCATCTGAGGTCACATGCAGGAGAGAAACCCTTCGCGTGTACACTGTGTCCTGCGAGCTTCAGGCAGAAAGTTTACCTCACCAGTCATGTCAGACAACATACCGGAGAGAAACCCTTCGCGTGTACCGTGCCTGACTGTGGAGCAAAGTTCTCTTCTAGTAGCGGGCTTATTGACCATGTTGGTACACAAAAGGGAGAAAACCCTCTTGCGTGCACCAAGCCTGACTGTGCCGCTCGGTTCTCTACTAAGAGCAACCTTACTGACCATTTGAATACACGTACAGGAGTCAAACCTTTTGCGTGTTCTGTTCCTGACTGTTAAGCACGGTTCTCTACCAGAAGCAGCCTTACTTTCCATGTGAGATCACATTACGGAAGTTAAACCTTTGATGTATTCCGTGCCTGACTGTGCGGCACAGTTTTCTTCCAGGATTGGCCTTACTAGAAATGTCACGACACTTTCCTTACTACGAGCGCTCTCTGCGCCCCTTGAAGTTCGCTCTGAAGATCAACGTCACCATGCACACGAGCACACACCCTTAGCTTAAACGTTTGTACGTGCTCTGTGTGAGATCCACCAGAATATCACTCCCTCCATGGCCAGGAGGAAGACGCACTCTCAAGCACAAGTTACGAGGTTTTATTGATATCAACTTAGCACCGAATTTTGAGGAATTTTTTTGTGAAGAAGAAACTAAATTTTTCTACTGTCTAGGCACTTATCACTATTCACATTATTTGTGTGTTTGTTAATTTAATTGCATAATATGAGGAAATATATGAGATGAGATAACTTGATCTTAATGGCCTTATATAGACATTTGGTTGATAATCACGCGCTAAGGCAGACGTGGTGCAAAACTTTGTTTTGAAGCAATTGTTATTAGCTCTGATACACTTGGAACGTATTACATTAATTGTTTAAAAGTATGCCATTTTTCACAAATAATGCGTGGTAAATAAACAATAACACTTCGTGGATTAACTTGATAGGTCTATGAACATTATTATGAGTCCATGTTCTAAAATGTAGGTGTGCAGTGTTTTGTGCAAACCCAAGAATTCTCATCAGTGTAGAACTAATTGTGAAATATATTTTATTATTAGATGGTTAATGTTTGAGGTAACTTGTCAGACCACTATCTCAAAGTTTTAACACTTTCAACTTTGAGGAGATATATCATTGAGAAAATCTGTTGTCTGTTTGGCGATGTGTGTTTTAATCATTCAACTAAGAACAGTTTACCCCAGTAATCTGTCTCCTAAGTCCCCATGAAGACGCTAAAATAAATATTGTGGTATTGACAATGACGAGAAATTGTCCAAAACAAAACGACAAGATCACAATTCCATCAAAAGGGAGACGGACGGGTCGCTAAATCTTTTATTAATTATTGTGATACATGTTTTGCTGGAAAATTGTATTTTGAATATCTCTCCTGAAATAAATTGTGGTAGATTTATTCATGTATAATTCTTTTATTTTGATCTTTCGTGTAAAAATATCACTGATACTTCCAGTATTCTAATTTAATGATTATGATAATTACAAGGGGACAGGCACAGTTTCCCTCCCCCGCCTTATCCCTGTACTCCCACCACTCAGTTCCTTGTGTCCCGGCCAGCAGTACCAACTCTTATCGTCCCCTCTCCTCTATCTACTGGCTTGCCCCACTAAAGACCTATCACCATCACACAGAACACACACATATCACATTGCAGTGAGACTATTATTACAGGCACAGTTCCCTCCCCCGCCTTATCCCTGTACTCCCACCACTCAGTTCCTTGTGTCCCGGCCAGCAGTACCAACTCTTATCGTCCCCTCTCCTCTATCTACTGGCTTGCCCCACTAAAGACCTATCACCATCACACAGAACATTATCACATTGCAGTGAGACTATTATTAACTGCAGTTAATTTCCTTTCAATTAATAGTTTGGCCAACTGTTTTGACCAAATAATCGGGAAAGAAATTTTAAAACGCAATGTTAATGTTTTCATGCAAAAAAAACTTTTCTACTCTATTCTTAACCATCTTTTTCCCAGCAAATGTTGTAGTCCTGGCCCTGGGTGTATTTCTTATAACAGGGTGACCCAGGTCGCACTGCCTGTCTATTGATCGGTATTGTGGGATAACTGGCCCCTCTTGTTAAAACACGTGTGGGGCCACAGTGCTCGACCGGCTTTACGGAATTTAAGGTACGTGATCCAAGTGTGAGGGTGACGCCATGCTCTGTGACAATTCTTCCCCGGGCCCAGACTAGGCCTAATCAAGAATAATGTTTTTGACTAGTCTATTCACCAGTCACCTTGCAGTAGGAGTTGCTAAATGGTGCCCAGTTTTGTCAAGCAGTATTTGAACTGTGGGTTTTCTTAACCTAAATCACATGAAGAAGTCCTCGTCATCCCACATTGCAAAATGATCAGGACGTTGCCGAACAACTCTATCTCTTCTAGCATGGTTTAAAAATTCGTTTGCCATTTCTTCTATTTCATCATCAGTTGATGAGTCTAAATAATCCTTGCCTTGAAGATTAGCCATCACTGCACAGTATTTACGTTATTATAATTATTGTTATTACTTTTATTACCTCAAAACACGACAGCTGATTTCAAGTCACCATCTTGGAATGTCTGTTAACAGTCTGTTACAGCCTTAACGGATTCATTTTCGGCCTGTTACTTTAACGATCCGTTAAGATGTTTTAATCAATTGATTAGCGTTGAGCAGCCATTGAATAACACCAATTTCTGCTAATCAGCTGATTAAGCTTTACGAACTCTTTAACGACATATTGAAAAACCGGCCCTTAGTGCGACATGCTTGCATATATAGCGACCACAACAATATTATTGCGGCATGCACATGTCTTTTGGCCGAGCTCTAGAAAACCATCTTTTTCCGCAGAGAATATTAGTCTGGATCACTTTAAAGCTCTATCGTTTGTACTATCGTGTTATGGTTTGCACCAAAATGTAAGGTAAGCATATAATAATTGTGATATCAGAGCACAGTTTCCAATTGTTGCTCACGTTTGTTAATAACTGACTGTAAATGTGTAACCAAAAAGGTAACTTTTAATCATTTCACAATATTGCGTATTGGAAAAATATTTGAAATGCTAAAATGTGCTCAGATAGCAACATGGGGTCATCCCTTGTTTACATCGTCGTGAGAATTGTATGTTAAAATGTGGTCCAGACTGCATGCGATATTAGCTGGATTTACCGATCAAGCGAATTTTTTAAATGGAACAATGTTCATTGCAAAACGTTTGCTCGAGCTGAAACAACCACCTAAAGATATGTATCACAGCGTCAGCCACATTGCAGACTAAGCTGTTATTTATATGGGGTGCTTGATAATTACTGATAAATTACGGTTCAACTACTGCCAGCTAGAGACTGACCAGGTCTGACAAGAGTTTCTATGCGTCTTTATAGTCCAAGATCTTGTGATAGTTGGAGGCTCTTGTCGACGCCATTGTTGTAAGTGATAATACCAGAAATTTGTCCCGCACTGAAACAATTGACAGGCTATATGTGTGATTTTAAGTAGAATCCGGGCGACCAGGTCGCACTGGCTGGTAAATTAATGATTTGTGCCCCTGCATTAACTGGACCGTTTTTAAAAAATCAATTAGAGCGCACAGGGCTCGACCTGAGTTCACAGAATTCAACTTGCGTCCTCCACGTAGTAGGCGGTAAAAGTGGTGGAATTCAGAAGTGTCATGATTTTAAAATCGCAAGAACTATCCTAATTGATTCTCCAAATTAAATTTGTAATTTTTGTAGGATGCCCGCTGTAGGGTACACAGATTTAACCAGTGTGATACTCTTTAGGTTACTAACTAGGTGTATTGCGGACAATTTGTGAAGGGACGTCCGAGGGCTGTTTAAAACGAGCTCAATCCCTTGCATTCGCATTAACGACTGAGGGAAATCCTCGGTAAAAACCTTCAGTCAGTAGCCTACTTGACACTAGCTTGTTTGACTGTGGCATGGTGCACAGTTGTCTCATGTCACTAACATGATCACTCAGTGAGGTTTCACTGATCATAACTAAAAGACAAACCCTCTGAAATAGAAGCGACTTTTGTTACATTTTGTTTCACAAACATACATTTGGTGAACACGACAACAAACACAACTAAGAACAATTTGTTTCTTTCTTCAGAAGTTCTTTGCTTTGTGTCTTCGAGCTCGGAGTGAGTGGCGGACTACGTATTCATGCAATGGCGGATGTTTGTTTACATATGTTCAATGTTGCTTAACTTCTTTTTATTATTTACGCATATCCATGTCCAGGTTTTCGATGGAAATGTTCTGAACATTATAAGGTACACCGACTTTGTTATAATATTTTGTAGACCTGCCTGAACTGTAAATAATTGACTTGTTGAGTGAGGTTTATGGTCAGTTCACAAAAAGTCGAAGTCATAGTCGTAGTCCTAGTCCTAGTCGGAAGAAGCAGATGAAACATATGAAACACATGTTATTGTTCACACACGGTCACAAGGTTTAGTTTTATGGTTTAGTCGTAGTGGTAGTCATAACAAAGCTGAAAATGTTCATCTTTCTTATGACTAAACAACAAATTCTTACGACTAGCGAATCAGAGATCGAAACATCACTTGCAACAATGCAAACAACAAAACAACAAATGACGACTATACTTAACCTTACGACTAGGACTAAACCATACGACTAGGACTAAACCTTACGACTTTATATGAACTGGGCATTACCTCTCCCATGACAGGACAGGTCGGCCTCTGAAGGGTTTATGGACAAATACGTTTTCAGCCTCAGGTCCCTTCTAGCCTAAAGCTAAGAATTATTATTAATAAGGCAGAAGGCTTATACTTAGCAATACTTAAGCAGTGTGTAGACAGCATAAACCTAGACTTGAGGACAAGGGGGTGCCTTTAGTATTCAGGCTCAATCATAACCAACTAATGCCTCTAACTTAACAGCTAACTTAGCCTGTAACTTGAGGTAGCTGTTCATGATAGATGTTTTTAAATCAATCACAACGAGTCGAGTTTCAAGATGGCGGCGAGTGAGGATCACGTTTCATCCGGCTCTACAAATAAATTAGGAAATAACTGTGAATTATGTAATTCTGGGATAAGAAAAGGTGTAAAGTGCATTTCGTGTGACAACATTGTTCATTCAAAGTGTTTAAAATCTACGAAAAATTGCGTCGAAGACAGTAATTCACAAAAAACAGACTGGGCGTGTTCGTACTGTACGGGTGCTGTGAACAACGTGGGTAATGTGGTGAAAGATCTGCCTGCTGCTGCCATCCCCGCGGACATTCAAGAACAGTGTGCTATGTTAAAACGTGAAAATTTCTTTTTAAATAAATTAGTGGCGAGCATGGAGAGAGAGAGTGAGCTCAAAGAAGGAAAAATTAAGATCTTAGAAGCGGAGATCAAGAATTTGACCCAAGACAATGGCAAATCACAGTCGCTCAATCGGGAAACTGTATCAGTAAGTAGGCCTACTATTAAACTAGGAAACGCTCAGTTGGACGCGTTGATAAGCGAGCACGTGCTATAGCTAGACCCACATTGCACATTTTTTAAATTTTAAAATTTGCGACGTTCGCTGTCCACAGGGCCATGTTTCCAATATTATTTATTATTGCCAAGGTATTTGGGTAAACCCGTGTGTAAACCTTTACTTTGTGAACTAAATCCATCCGCCATCTAGAGGACCCTGACCCCTTGGGAAAACTATTTGTTGACAAATAATAGACTGCTTCCTCGAAAGTATTTTGATTACTTCTAGGTGGCAGTGCATTAGAAACTTCGCGCGTCTTTTCGTTGCCATGGCAACGTTACTTTTGTTATAATGTAATTTCCATCTACACTACTTATCGGATCAAAATAAAATTAACATATTCGTGACCGGACGGACATTCTAAATGATTTGGCTATCTCAGATTTTGTCCCCGTTAAGTTTTAGAAAAAAACTTTCGATTAACTTTAATGTAACTTTTTAACTTTTTGAACGATTTTGCCACAAAACTAATGGCATTCAATCGAGAACGAAGCTTGCGGATGGTCAAAATTTCAACTCGATCCGAGCCTCCGTTCGAACGTTATGGCGAGACATACAAACAAACAAAAAAAAAAAAAAAAAACCAGTGACTAATTTTTCCGGCAGAGTCAAATGGAAACGCTCGCTTCGCTCGCTTAATTATAATAAACAGTATAGTGATATCGTGGCTCGTAGCAACCCAAGTGAGAAATCAACTTCTCATAAACCAGCGATTGTTATAAAACCTAAGGAAAAAACGCAGAATAGTGATATGACTAAAAAGGCTATAAAAGACAGTATTAAGCCTGAGACCATGAAGTTAGGAGTATACATGATGAGAGGAGGTAGGGACGGAGGCGTTGTCATAAGCTGTCAGGACGAATCTACGCTTAACACGTTACGAGATACTGCTCAAGATGCACTGGGTGGTGATTATAGTGTGGAATGTCCACGTAAACGTAAACCTCGGCTTATGATTACTGGCGTTGACGTGGCATCAGCGACTGATGACGGTGACTTGAAGGCAACGATTGTAAATCAAAACAATCTAGATGCGCTGACTACGGATATGCGAGTTGTATACAAGGGAAGAGAAAACAAGTTTGGACTGATAAATATTGTGATCGAAGCTTCTCCAGATACAAGAAAGTTACTTCTTCGCGATAATAAACTTAATATTGGATGGAGAAGATGCAACATTAAAGACTATGTTTATATTAAACGTTGTTATAAATGCCAGGCGTTCGGCCACTTTGCTAGAGATTGCCAACGTGACGAAGTATGCGGTTTCTGCGGCGGCAAGCACACATATTCCCAATGTACAAGTGACGTGGCTTTATGCGCAAACTGCAGTAAGGCAAACGTGTCAAACAATCTTAAGTTTGACTGCAGACACGAGACAAACAGTAGTGAGTGCCCATCATACCAACGCTTGTTCAACTCCGAGCTGCAAAAAGTCGATTATACAACTCAATGACTAGGGAGTAAGGAAGTGGTCGAAACTCATCATGAGCAACCATTGGCAAAGTCTTTTGTGTGTAGTGATAAACCCAACTCAGGCAACAAACAGCAAGAAAGAAGTCTGGCAACTCTACGAACTACAGTGATACCTATTGCAGCGTCTGTTGTTACTCCACTGGACTCTAACCCGGAAAGAAGTTGCACTCCTAGTGATAAGCAACGACTGCTAATTATGTACACAAACATTCAGTGCCTACGTAACAAGGTCGATGAACTAGAATCATACACTTTATCCCAACCTTGTGATATAATCTGCTTGTCGGAACATTGGTTGACGGAAGAACAGGTCCCTAGTGTGCACATACTAGGGTACAATCTGGTAAGCTGTTTTTGTCGAAAAGAATTAAAAAACGGTGGAACTTTAATCTTTGCTAAAGATGGCCTGCAAGCTAAAAAGCTGGATAGCTTTGATAAGTTGTGTACAGAAAAAGTGTTAGAGTGCAGTGCCATAGATTTTTATTCAGAGTGTGGAAGGTTTTAAATTGTTTGTATATACAGGTCGCCATCGTCGAGTTTCGATATTTTTTATAACAAGTTACAAGAAATCTTAAAAATCATAACATTAAAAAAGTGTAAATCAATAATTTGCGGAGATTTTAATGTGAATTTTGCTGAAAATCATCCTCATAGTAATTCTTTAACAGATCTGTTTTTATCTGATAACTTTAAAGCCTCTGTCACCGTGCCAACGAGGATCTCAAAAACTTGCAGCACGTGCATAGACAATATTTTTTCAAATATTGAAAGTGACATATCTGAAACCGATGTTTGTGACTATGGTCTGTCAGACCACTGTATAATTAGGCATGCTGTGAAGTTAAACGTAATGCCTATTAGAGAAGGTACTGATAAAGAAACGAGACAATTTAGTAATCATAATATTTACAAATTCATCGCTTACATGAGGGAGGTTAATTGGGAACCTGTTTTTGCTTTAACATGTGTAAATATTATGTTTGATTCATTCATGAGTATATTTATGCAAGTGTTTAATCGAGCATTTCCCTTAAAAAAAGTAAAAGAAACCGTTAAAACAAAAGGAACATGGTATACAAAAGACTTGTATTCACTGTCACTGCAGGTAAAAAATGCATATTTAAAATCCAAGGGGCCAAAAAGATGTAATTTAGATATTTCGTATTACCTAGAAATTAAAAAATTGTACAGAAATAGTATTATGGAGGCCAAGCGAATTTACTTTGAGAACTATCTGGCTAATGCTAATAACAAATCTAAAGCCGCATGGGATGTTATTAATACTTATTCTGGCGGTAACAGGAGGTCACCCTTGGACATAAACATAACAAACGATTCAACCCTTATTACTCGCAGGAAATGGTAGCAGATATGTTCAACAAGCATTTTGGCACTAGTGTGGCTGAATTGAGAAAGTCACTGCCGTCGAATAACAGCACCTCAAATGTGTACAATAAACCTGGCACATTTAATATCCAACCTAAATCTACAAGTGTCCATACTCCGATCAATGCCATGTTTCTCAGGCCTATGCGAAAACAAGAGTTTTATGATATTGTGGAAAAAGTTAGTAAGAAAAAGTCCTCTGGCTTAGATAGTATTCCTTGTAATATCTTAAAACATGTGAGCGTTTACATTGCGGTTCCACTCATACACATTGTTAATGAGTCATTTATTCAGGGCAAATTTCCAGATGCTTTAAAAAAAGCTAAAGTGGTCCCTATATTTAAGAAAGGTGACAGAACTAAGTTAAGTAATTATCGTCCTATATCATTACTTTCTGTGTTTTCAAAGATTTTTGAAACTGCTATGCGTAATAGATTAATCTCTTTTCTTGACAGTCATTCGCTATTAAACGAGAGCCAGCATGGTTTTGTGAAGGGGAAGTCCACTACGACTGCACTGTGTGATATTATCTCTCATGTAATTGAGGCCATTGACAAACGCAAACACGTGATAGGTTTATTTTATGACTATTCTAAAGCATTTGACAGTGTCAATCATGAAATGCTTCTTAAAAAACTTGAACACCTGGGAATTGCGGGGAAAACCTCATTCCTGGATAAAATCGTACCTAGAAGATCGTAGCCAAATTGTTTGTATATCTGGTAAATTAGAAACAACTTTTTCAAAAGAAGTGAAGTTAAGTTTAGGCGTACCGCAAGGCTCGGTGCTATCACCTTTGTTTTTTATCGTTTTCATAAACGACTTGACAGATTCGGTAAATATGGGTAAAGTTACTCTATATGCAGATGATTCGAATGACTTAATTAGTAACCTTGATCTTGAGTCGTTGTATTCTGAAAGCAGGCTGGCTGCTAATCAAATGGTTTGTATGGTGTGATGATAATGAACTTTTTATTAATGCTGATAAAACATTGTTGATGCAGTTTAAAACAAAACAAAAAAATATTGACAGAAGTCCTCTTGTTTATATTAAATCTCATTCTATTGTTGAAGTTGATGTGACTAATTGTCTTGGTGTTTTTGTTGACAATGTGCTGGACTGGGGCATACACATTAATTATGCGAGTAAAAAACTTGCAGGAGGATGTTACCTTATTAAAAGACTGATGGATGTATGCAGTCTACGTGTTGTCAAATTAGTTTACTTTGCATATATCCAGTCCAGACTACAGTATGGGATTGTCTGCTGGGGGTTGTCACCCCACACCATTAGACTTTTTAGACTACAAAAAAGGGCTGTACGGTATATGTCCCATGCTAGCAGTTATGCCCACTGCAGGGAGTTATTTAAAGACCTAGAGATTTTAACTTTGCCCTGCCTGTACATTTACAATGCAATTTTATATGTTTTAAATAATGACAAGCTAACAACGACTAACGGTGATTGCCATGACCATTTTACTAGGAACAGAGACAATTTTAAAATTGGAGAGCATCACCTAAACCTATCTTGTATGCGACCTGATATCTCAGGCGCTAAATTATATAACAAGCTGCCCAAATACTTAAAGAAGAACAATGTGATAAGTTTTAAGAATGAACTGAAGAGATTTTTAACTAACAATCCGTTTTATTCTGTCAATGAATACCTGACATCTTAAATCTTTGTTGACTTGTTTTTATTGTATTGTATTGTAGTGCTTACTCTTTGTGTGTTATATTGTTGACCTGTCCAATATCATTGTAATGATCAATTAAGGACCAATAAATATATTATTATTATTATTATTATTATTATTATTATTACAGATTTGCAGTGTTTACTTGAATCGAGCCAATGCTTGTTACCAATGCCAAATTGTCGGCTAGAGTCACTCTCTGATTGGTTCATTCTTAATGTTAAGTTAGCTGCTAAGTTTAAGTTTGGAGTTTGCAAACTTTCTGCTGCTGATAAGTGTAAGTTAAAGGCTAAGTTTGTCATGAACAGACATGTTGTTTTCCATAAGACAAACCTTAAAGTTAGCGGGAGCAGCTAAGTTAGCTACTAAGTTGATTGTGAATGGCCGTTTAGCCTCTAAAGACAAGTGGACCCAGTGTCTTGAACGTAGGGCCAAGCTCGACTCATCTTGTGAATTATAACTTTGTTTACTGCATAATAGTCTACCTATATCATTGCAATGCCGATGATGTGATGCTTTAAATTTGTTCGAAAGTTAATGTGTTAACTAAATACAGAAGCGTAAAACCCGTACCCCAGACATATAAAATGTGTATATGTACTAGGCTGCTTCGCAAACACTTTTTTTAGTGCGTTGATGGATGAGCTTTTTTGTAAGTTTTCAGTTTGCTTGGGATCTCTTTACTTTTGCAAGTGCTTTTTGAGCGCATTGTAGGTGATGGTTGACAAGTGTCTATTGTTACTTGTTAATTGTTATTATTAAACGAGGGAGCGGAGCGACCGAGTGTCTCCTTATAAGTCGAACGGTTCTCATTCTGTGATTCTGTCTGTCTATCTGTCTGTCTGTACGTCGAAAATCAGCCGAACCGCTGAACAGATTGGGCTGAAATTTTAAACAGACATCCGGTACGAAATTATTAAGAACTGCTAACAAAATCAACTAGATCCATTGCGATTTAATCCTACAATAAATAAAAATGTGATTTTTAAAATATCGATAGCATTTGTTTAGTAGCAGCTATCGGGACCACATCTACGTGGCTTGCATGGCCTATTGGTAAGCTTTTAACCTACCACACGGAGGGTTAAGGTTCGATACCCGTTAGCTCGAACTTTTTTATATTTTTACACCCACATATTATTTTTGAGGGGTGTTAAATGGGAAATAAAACTGAGGTGATTTTGTTTTATCTTGGAAATTTGTTAATGTTTCACGCAAATACGTTTTGAACACGATTCGCATTTCAAATGTTCAATTTTAATATCTAGGGAAACGCCAAAGTCGTTGTTAAACGAGTGAGTGAGCCATGTGTTGAGTTTCCGGTATCATTCCTCATACTGGGCTAGATCCTTAGGTATAGGGGAGGAAAGGGGATGTTCCCGGGTACTCAACACTTGTCTCACTCACTAACTCGTTTAACAACGACTTTGGCGTTTCCCTAGTAATTAAAACCTTATTCTATGAATTCTGCCTAACTTTTTCAACTTTTTGTTTCAAAAGTCAATACATCACCGTAACCCTAATTAAACGAGGGAGCGGAGCGACCGAGTGTCTCCATTCAACTCAAACGGCTCTCATTCTGTGATTCTGTCTGTCTGTCTGTACGTCGAAAATCAGCCGAACCGCTGAACAGATTTCGCTGAAATTTTAAACAGACATCCGGTACGAGTTTACTAAGAACTGTTAACAAAATCAGCTTGATCCACTGCGATTTAAGCCTACAATAAATAAAAATGTGATTTTTAATAATATCAATGGCATTTGTTTCGTAGCAGTTAGCGGAACGTGGTTTTTGCATGGCCTAGTGGTAACCATTTAGCCTACCGCACGGATGGATGGGGTTCGATACCCGTCAGTTCTAACTTTTTTATATTTTTACACCCACATATTATTTTTGAGGGGTGTTAAATGGGAAATAAAAATTTGTTAATTTCGTTTTATCTTGGAAATTGTGTTAATGTTTCACGCTAATACGTTTTGAATACGATTCGCATTTTGAATGTTCAATTTAAATAATTATTGTGGCAAGAAGAGTGAGTTACTGAATAGGGGCCCAGACGGTCCGGTTTTAGAAGTCAAAACACTTGGCTAACTCACTCGTTTAACAACGACTTTGGCGTTTCCCTAGTTAAACGAGGGAGCGGAGCGACCGAGTGTTTCTCCATTCAATTTGAACGGCCCTCATTCTGTGATTCTGTCGTGTCTGTACGTCGAAAATCAGCCGAACCGCTGAACAGATTGGGCTAAAATTTTAAACAGACATCCGGTACGAGTTAACTGAGAACTGCTAACAAAATCAGCTAGATCCATTGCGATTTAACCCAAAATAAATAAAAATGTGATTTTTTAAATATCGATATGCATTTTTTTAGTAGCAGCTAGCGAGACGATAACTTCGTGGCTTGCATGGCCTATTGGTAAACATTTAGACTACCGCACGGAGGGTTGGGGTTCGATACCCGTTCGCTCGAACTTTTTTATTTTTACACATACATATAATTTTTGAGGGGTGTTAAATGGGAAATAAATTTGGTGATTTGTTTTATCTTGGAAATTTGTTAATGTTTCACGCTGATACGTTTTGAACATGATTCGCATTTTAAATGTTCAATTTAAATAACTAGGGAAACGAAAAAGTCGTTGTTAAACGAGTGAGTGAGCCATGTGTTGAGTACCCGGTATCATTCCTCATACTGGGCTAGATCCAGCCTTAGGTATAGAGGAGGAAAGGGGATGTTCCCGGGTACTCAACACTTGGCTCACTCACTCGTTTAACAACGACTTTGGCGTTTCCCTAGTTTAAACGAGGGAGCGGAGCGACCGAGTGTCTCCATTCAACTCGAACGGTTCTCATTCTGTGATTCTGTCTGTCTATCTGTCTGTCTGTCTGTCTGTACGTCGAAAATCAGACCAACCGCTAAACAGATTGGGCAGAAAATTTAAACAGACATCCGGTACATTACTGAGAACTGCTAACAAAATCAACTAAATCCATTGCGACTTAATCCTACAATAAATAAAAATGTGATTTTTAAAATATCGATAGCATTTGTTTAGTAGCAGCTATCGGGACCACACCTACGTGGCCTGCATGGCCTATTGGTAAGCATTTAGCCTACCACACGGAGGGTTGAGGTTCGATACCCGTTAGCTCGAACTTTCTTTATTTTTTACACCCACATATTATTTTTGAGGGGTGTTAAATGGGAAATAAACTTAGGTGATTTTGTTTTATCTTGGAAATTTGTTAATGTTTCACGCTAATACGTTTTGAACACGATTCGCATTTCAAATGTTCAATTTAAATATCTAGGGAAACGCCAAAGTCGTTGTTAAACGAGTGAGTGAGCCATGTGTTGAGTACCCGGTATCATTCCTCATACTGGGCTAGATCCTTAGGTATAGGGGAGGAAAGGGGATGTTCCTGGGTACTCAACACTTGGCTCACTCACTCACTCGTTTAGCAACGACTTTGGCGTTTCCCTAGTGTTTATTAAACGGAGGGAGCGGAGCGACTGAGTGTCTCCATTCAACTCAAACGGCTCTCATTCTGTGATTCTGTCTGTCTGTACGTCGAAAATCAGCCGAACCGCTGAACAGATTGCGCTGAAATTTTAAACAGACATCCGGCACGAGTTTACTGAGAACTGTTAACAAAATCAGCTAGATCTATTACGATTTAATCCCTGATATTTTAAAATATCGATACACATTTGTTAGTAGCAGCTAGCGGGACGAACTCTACGTGTCTGCCATGGCATAGTGGTAAGCATAGAGTCTACCGCACGGAGGGTTGGGGTTCGATACTCGTTAGTTTTGAACTTTTTTATATGTTTACACCTACATATCATTTTTTATGGGTGTGAAATGGGAAATAAAAATTAGGTGATTTTGTTTTATCTTGGAAATTTGTTAATGTTTCACTCTAATACGTTTTGAACACGAATCGCAAATTGAATGTTCAATTTAAACTAGGAAAACGCCAAAGTCTATGTTAAACGAGTGTGTGAGCCAAGTGTTACCTTGAAAATGAAAAAAAAAACAAGAGTACCTGGAACATCGCCGTTTCTCCCATATACCTAAGGCACGATCTAGCCCAGTATGGGGAATGATACCGGGTACTATACACATGTTTCACTCACTCGCTTAACAACGACTTTGGCGTTTCCCTAGTATAAAAAAATTAACGTTGTACCCACCCCTTTGGTCAGAATCGGCACAAATATAACAAAAATATCGCATTTAAAATCGAAACATATCGTAAAAGTACGAAATAAATGTGAAATATTTCTTCGATTATTCCCAAAAACGTCACAGGCCTAAGTTCAGAGAAATCAAAAAGCCCCTCAATTTTTAAACGAGGGAGCGGAGCGACCGAGTGTCTCCATTCAACTCAAACGGCTCTCATTGTGATTCTGTCTGTCTGTCTGTCTGTACGTCGAAAATCAGCCGAACCGCTGAACAGATTAAGCTGAAATTTTAAACAGACATCCGGTACGAGTTTACTGAGAACTGTTAACAAAATCAGCTTGATCCATTGCGATTTAAGCCTACAATAAATAAAAATTTGATTTTTTAAATTATCGATAGCATTTGTTTAGTAGCAGCTAGCGGAACGTAATTTGCGTGGCTTACATGGCACAGTGGTAAGCATTAAGCCTACCGCACGGAGGGTTGGGGTTCGATTCCCGTTAGTTCGAACTTTTTTTATTTTTACATCCACATATTATTTTTGAGAGGTGTTAAATGGGAAATAAAAATAATGTGATTTTGTTTCATCTTGGAAATTTGTTAATGTTTTACGCTAATACGTTTTGAACACGATTCGCATTTTAAATGTTCAATTTAAATAACTAGGGAAACGCTAAATTCGTTGTTAAACGAGTAAGTGAGCCATTTGTTGAGTATTCGGTATCAATCCCCATGCTGGGCTCGATCCACTTAGGTATAGGGGAGGAAAGGGGATGTTCCCGGGTACTCAATACTTGGCTCACTCACTCGTTTGACAACGACTTTGGCGTTTCCCTAGTTAAACGAGGGAGCGAAGCGACCGAGTGTCTCCATTCAACTCGAACGGCTCTCATTCTGTGATTCTGTCTGTCTATCTGTCTGTCTGTCTGTACGTCGAAAAATCAGCCCGAACCGCTGAACAGATTAGGCTGAAATTTTAAACAGACATCCGGTACGAAATCATTGAGAACTGCTAACAAAATCAACTAGATCCATTGCGATTTAATCCTACAATAAATAAAAATGTGATTTTTTAAATATTCGATAGCATTTGTTTAGTAGCAGCTATCGGGACCACAATATACGTGGCCTGCATGGCCTATTGGTAAGCATTTAGCCTACCACACGGAGGGTTGAGGTTCGATACCCGGTAGCTTGAACTTTTTTTATATTTTTACACCCACATATTATTTTTGAGGGTTGTTAAATGGGAAATAAAACTTAGGTGATTTTGTTTTATCTTGAAATTTGTTAATGTTTCACGCTAATACGTTTTGAACACGATTCGCATTTCAAATGTTCAATTTAAATAACTAGGGAAACGCCAAAGTCGTTGTTAAACGAGTGAGTGAGCCATGTGTTTAGTACCTGGTATCATTCCCTCATACTGGGCTAGATCTTTAGGTATAGGTGAGGAAAAGGGGATGTTCCCGGGTACTCAACACTTGGCTCACTCACTCGCTCGTTTAACATCGGACTTTGGCGTTTCCCTAGTAATCAAGATCGCAAATGCCGTTTGCCCGGCAGACGCGCGAAAAAACAAATAGAAAAACAAAGATTGGAGCTAAATTATTTGAGGGGTCAGTGAAATGACGTCTTCGCTTCGCTCATCCAACAACCCCACCCCTACTAGCTTGATCCCAATCAAGAACTCAACAGCGCCTGGATGAACAGTTGTAATCCAATAATAGTAATACGCTAGCTGGGTTATAGGCCTGCCTTGCCAATAAAATAGATAAGCCGGTCCGCGATTTAAACATTGTGACCCTTTGGCCTACAAGTTAGTACATGGATCATAATTTGATCAAATTTCTTTACCGTCCCCCACTGAAAACCATCTATGTGACTTAGTTGACTCTAAACAAGAATTTATTTTAATCATTTACTTGTAATGTACTTTGTCATTGTGTAAAGACGTTTTTCGCGCACTGTCACGTGCGTTTAGTTCTGCCGCCGTTACAAGTGTTATTTTTTTACCATTTTCTTATGCCGGTATCACGCGGCAAGGAAAGCGTGCTTTTTTGTTTAATTTAATATTATGCCGAACAATACATTCAAACAAAGCCTATTCGAAAACACTACAAGCCTGCAAAATATACTAAATCATTGAAACTACATTAACCACAGGCCACCTTATTGTTCCTCATCCTAGGCGTCCAAAATTCATCTAAGCCAAGAGTAAGACTCACAACGTCCTTCATAAAGGAAAATACAGAATGCATATGCTCCTATGTGGCTATGCTACTTTACCCACTTAATTATTATTTTCATATGGACATTTGGCAAATAAACAAAAAAAACGGGATGAAAACTGCAGAAACCTATATTTTTTCATTCTTATTTAAAACATGGTCACTGGGCTTTATATTCATTGAACATGTTCAAAATATCATAAAACAATCAGATCGTCTTCCCCCTCCCCCCTTCTAACACGCACAATCGTCTTTGCACTGTGAATACAATCAAACTAAGGGCAACGATAGGACAAAACCAGCCAAAGTCAATTGGGGAGGGGTCCTTGACGACGACCCACATACTGGACAATATTTGCGAGAAGACCCGGCCGTCTTGTCGTCTAGTATGATCAGCAAAAGAAACACACCTAAGCCAATTTCTACCCTGGGCGCAAGCCCGGTAAACTTGCTAGCGTTAATTGTTGGTATTTCCATATTTTAATTCTTGTTGCTAATTTTTTCAAAACATAAGTTACTAATAATAACGATAAAACATTGCTAAAACTACAATATAAAAGAAGGATCGATTTACCAAAAATGCTTATCCGTGAACGTGACTAGATTATAAAACGATTGCAAAACGGCCAGTATTCAGAGTACCTACACTAGGAAAACGCTAAAGTCCCGCCGCCGTTGATGGATGAGCTTTTTAAAGTTTTTAGTTTGCGTGGGATATCTTTACTTTTGCAAGTGCTTTGTTTTGCTGCCTACGCATTGTACGCGATGTGTTGTCAAGTTTCTATTGTTTCTTGTCAATTGATATTATTTACCGTAAAAAACTAATATTAAAAGCTTTTTTTCTATGGATTCCGGATAACTTTTTTCAACTTTTCATTTAAAAGGTACTACATCACCATAACTTAATGTCCATGTGATAATATGAAAGTTGTAGCCCCACCCGATTGGTCAAAAGTGGCCCAAATGTCACGAAAGTATAGCACTAAAAATCGAAAAAAAATCGTAAAAGTACGATATTCATGAGAAATATTTCTTCGATTGTACGCAAAAAACAATACACCTCTAAGTTCAGAGATTTCGAAGGTCCCCTTAAATTTTCATCAAGATCGGATATGCCATTTGCCCTGGTAGAGAGTTAACAAACGGACAGAAAAACAAACAAAAAAAAAACCCGAGCTAAATATTTTTTTGGGTCAGTGAAATTAAAGTCTCGCTTCACTCGCTTCGTCGCAGCTCCAAAAT
>JAMZAV010003752.1:0-72893 GCA_024449915.1 Sweltsa coloradensis
GTGAAGTGCCTAATGATTAGAATATGGCAGTCAACCCAACGCAGATATAATCTAATTTTATAATTATGATTCACTCACACAAAACAATACTTCCACCAGCACAATGCTAAATGGTTTATGTTCTACGATGATTTACTGGTTATTACAAAATTATTACATGAATGAAATTCTAATTCAAATAATAAAATACTGCGTGTTGCTAATGAAACAAGCAGCAATACCAGTCCTCCAGTTATAAGTGTTAGAGATGTGTATACAACAACAGACCCGTGGTTGTTGTTAAATAAAAAATAATCTACTACTAGGAAAAACGCTTAAGTCCCGCCGCGTTGTTGGATGAGCGTAATTGGTGCATTGAGCTGCCGTGTTATGCGAATTTCTGTTGTTCTGTGGCAAAATCATTACTAAGTTGAAATTTTTTAAAAATTAAATTCAATTCAATTAAAAATTAACTTTTTTTTTTTTTTTTTTTTAATTAATCGTAATGTTAAAAAAATCGTAAAATTGCGATTTTTATAAGAAATAATTTCTCGATTGAGCTCAAATTTTACACTAATATATTAATTCATAAAATAAAGGTTCTGCGAAAAAATCATTACAATCGGATAAAGCATGTAGGTGTTATAAGTCAAAGAATTGTTTAAAAAAAGAAAAAACCTGTAAAATTTCGATTTTTATGATAAATACTTTTTCAATTGCGCTCAAATTTCACAAAAAATATCTTAATTCATAAAATGTTCAATTGGTTTGGAAAAGGCCAAATGGCTAGTTTAGTTTAGATTGGAGAAGGGTGACAGGCTGGGAAAGCATAGAGAACATAAAGCCCAGCCTGAAGGGCTGAGGGAGCGACAAAAATTTTCACATGCTGATGACAACTGTAGCTAATTCAAAGATGTTACCTTAATCCACGACGCGTTTCGTCCTTCTGGGACTCTTCAGGCGGATGGTGGCCACTAAAAATCAGCTAACTACATGCAACCAAAACTCACAACACATAACCAAACCTGTGGTAGGGCCACGCAAGAAGTAAATTCTGCAAGCATGTTGTCATCATCAGCAAGGTACTTCACACACCATTCATACTGGGGCACACAGTCAGCACAGACAGTAAGGGGGCTTCCCTCCCAACTCTGGTGCTCGGGAGACAAGAAATCCATGACTTACCCTGGATTCGAACCAGGACCCTTGGCAACAAGAGAAAAGCTGCCCCTCCTGCTGTTGCTGGGCAAGGGTGCCTCTTAATTCATACAAAGAGAAAAGGTTAGAGATAGGAAGGGTGGAAAGTCACAACACAGCACAACCAGTGAGGGGGCTTCCCTCCTAGACTCTGGTGCTTGGGCGACAAAAGAACCATGTCTTACCCTGGATTTGAACCAAGACCCGTGGCAACGAGAGAGGCTGCCCTACTAATTGTGACTGGGATTCGAAAACGAAAGGAAACAAGACTACAAATTGCAAGCTCTTGGCTATAGCACAGGTACACGTGCTATATTAGCTCTTGGCTGCAGATGAAGAGGTTGAAGGAAAAGACGAGTAGGGTCTAACAGGTTCATCACCTGCTAGGCCCCCCAGCAGGACAAGGAGTCACACTTGTTATGAACAAGGAAACACGGACCCACCAGAGGGTGTAGAGTAGGCTCGCCCATCTCGACCCCATAGGTGAAGAAAGATGGAAAGTGATAGGTGTCAAATGACTTGGTTGTTCATATGGTTCATATGGTTGTATATATATAGTTTAGATTGGAGAAGGGTTGACAGGTTGGGAAAGCATAGAGAACATAAAGCCCAGCCTGAAGGGCTGGGGGCGACAAAACTTTTCACCTGCTGATGACAAACTGTAGCTAATTTAAAGTTGTTACCTTAATCCACGACGCGTTTCGTCCTTCTGGGACTCTTCAGGCGGATGGTGGCCACTAAAAATCAGCTAACTACATGCAACCAAAAACTCACAACACATAACCAAACCTGTGGTAGGGCCACGCAAGAAGTAAATTCTGCAAGCATGTTGTCATCATCAGCAAGGTTACTTCACACACCATTCATACTGGGGCACACATCATACTGGGGTGTGCCCCAGTATGAATGGTGTGTGAAGTAACCTTGCTGATGATGACAACATGCTTGCAGAATTTACTTCTTGCGTGGCCCTACCACAGGTTTGGTTATGTGTTGTGAGTTTTGGTTGCATGTAGTTAGCTGATTTTTAGTGGCCACCATCCGCCTGAAGAGTCCCAGAAGGACGAAACGCGTCGTGGATTAAGGTAACAACTTTAAATTAGCTACAGTTGTCATCAGCAGGTGAAAAGTTTTGTCGCCCCCAGCCCTTCAGGCTGGGCTTTATGTTCTCTATGCTTTCCCAACCTGTCAACCCTTCTCCAATCTAAACTAAACTAGCCATTTGGCCTTTTCCAAACCAATTGAACAACCAAGTCATTTGACACCTATCACTTTCCATCTTTCTTCACCTATGGGGTCGAGATGGGCGAGCCTACTCTACACCCTCTGGTGGGTCCGTGTTTCCTTGTTCATAACAAGTGTGACTCCTTGTCCTGCTGGGGGGGCCTAGCAGGTGATGAACCTGTTAGACCCTACTCGTCTTTTCCTTCAACCTCTTCATCTGCAGCCAAGAGCTAATATAGCACGTGTACCTGTGCTATAGCAAGAGCTTGCAATTTGTAGTCTGTTTCCTTTCGTTTTCGAATCCCAGTCACAATTAGTAGGGCAGCCTCTCTCGTTGCCACGGGTCTTGGTTCAAATCCAGGGTAAGACATGGTTCTTTTGTCGCCCAAGCACCAGAGTCTAGGAGGGAAGCCCCCTCACTGGTTGTGCTGTGTTGTGACTTTCCACCCTTCCTATCTCTAACCTTTTCTCTTTGTATGAATTAAGAGGCACCCTTGCCCAGCAAACAGCAGGAGGGGCAGCTTTTCTCTTGTTGCCAAGGGTCCTGGTTCGAATCCAGGGTAAGTCATGGATTCTTGTCTCCCGAGCACCAGAGTTGGGAGGGAAGCCCCCTTACTGTCTGTGCTGACTGTGTGCCCCAGTATGAATGGCTGTGTGAAGTAACCTTGCTGATGATGACAACATGCTTGCAGAATTTACTTCTTGCGTGGCCCTACCACAGGTTTGGTTATGTGTTGTGAGTTTTGGTTGCATGTAGTTAGCTGATTTTTAGTGGCCACCATCCGCCTGAAGAGTCCCAGAAGGACGAAACGCGTCGTGGATTAAGGTAACAACTTTAAATTAGCTACAGTTGTCATCAGCAGGTGAAAAGTTTTGTCGCCCCCAGCCCTTCAGGCTGGGCTTTATGTTCTCTATGCTTTCCCAACCTGTCAACCCTTCTCCAATCTAAAACATAATTCATAAAATAAAGGTTCTGTGCAAAAATCATTAAAATCGAATAAAGCATGTAGGTGTTAGTAGTCGAAGAAATTTTGTTAAAAATAAACAAAAATCGTAAAATTGCGATTTTCACGAGAAAAAATTTCCGATTGCGCTCAAAAACGTGGCAGTTCTAAGTTCAGAGATTTCGAAGGCTTCCATAAAATTTCATCGCAATCGAAGTATCGGTTTAGCCGGAATCGTGTGGACAAAACAGTCAAAAATACAAAAAAAAAAGAAAGAAGAAAAAAAAAAAAAAACATTGCGGATTTTTTTCTCCAGTGTAGTGAAATGGAATCTTCGCTTCGCTCGCTTCGCTCGCTACGCTCATCCAATTAACATAAACATACGCAGCATTTATCCCTGAAAAAGAAACGGTTATGCTCAAATTATAAAGAAAATAGTGCGCCAATTTCCATTGCATTTTTCATGTTCGATGTGCGATTTTTTCGTCATATGGTACAAAAACGAGTTGGAACAAAAAAGAGTTTTGAACCGGAACACGAAAAAAATCGTTCATCCAAAGTTTATTCTTAAAATTATTTTCCTATGTACTCAGTCCAGAGACAAAGGTGTGTTGAAGCAATAAAAAAAAAAATCATAGCTCAAAATTAAATATGCATCTAGAACATTTATTTTCGTATTGACCAAAAATTTGCATATAATGGCCAAAATGGAGCTTTTGTCCCGTCCAAAAAAAGTTGTTTTTTCCCATTTTTTATTCAAGTTCATCTTTCATCCAACCAACTTTTAGCCATTTTCCGTTGACTATCAAAATATTGGTAAAAGTGCTCTGGAATAGCCTAAATAGCAGTTAATTTTCAGACAAAACAAACCACGCACGAGTTCAACCGTGAGGACTGAGGAGATGCCCGCCTCGTAATAAAGCATGCAAGAAAGTCCAGACTATACATCGCGTGGACATCCCATGCAAGACTAGAAACCATTTCCCCTCCCCTCGCTTGACTGTGTTGTGACGTCACGTTTCAAGACCACAACGTCAAGGTAAGATTAAACAAACATTGTGACTAATTTTAATTCAAATCAGCTTCTGGTTTTACATACATTTTACACAATTTCTACATTCTTCAATTACTAATATAATAATATATCAAGCCCACTTATTTGCCAGTAGGTTATTAAAGTCTTTGATACCTTAATAGAAATAAGAATAAAAAGACGCCGTTAGTAGCTATAAGAAGCTATAAGATGCTTTAATTTCTGAATTGTAGTAAATAATAAGAAGCTATACTATATCAATGTTGAATTTAATTCTATTTTTGTAATTATAGTGGAAATGTAAAAATTTGCATGCTCTTCATGCAATTCATTAAACAATGTAGCATCATTACACTTTATATTTAGGATCTTAACCGAATAGATTATATTTTCCTTGTTGATTCGGAAGAAGTGGCATCCACCTAATTTCCTCAAAATATGAATTTGACTTTAATGGAGATCAATCCAGAAATTACAAAATCCAACTCAGCCTGTTATCGAAATACATTTGATTATTTTTATAAAATATTTAACTCATCTTAATTGAACAACTTTGTTGTATCATTGATTAAGCAATATATATCGGTATGTGAAATGTTCAAATCGCGTTGTGTCTAATGGTTCTTGAATCAGTTTTTACTTGACACTAGTTTCTTATTTTGCATACTTCTCTTTAGAATGCTTAAATGGGTATTCACCCGCTAAACTGAAAAATAAATTTCATCAAAGCTGAAAAAATTAAATTCAGAAAGTAACAGAAACATTATTGTGTAAACCTAGATTAGAAAAAAATTGTCAAAGTTGGTAATTTTCTACCTAGGTCCCATCGCCAAAAATCTCCCATAATAAATAGCATGGGGACGATCTTAATGCCCCGTGGTGACCTTGGAGGATTTGGATCCAAAAAATACTGGCCATTATTGACCTACTCGGCAGCCTTTTCTGTAAATCCGCTATATTTTGTTTCGTAATTGGATGAGCGAAGCGAAGACTTCAATTTCACTAACCCTCAAAAAAAATTTAGCTCGGGTGTTTATGTTTCTTTTTTTTCTTTTTTTCCCTTGTCTGTTTGTTCGCTCTTTACCGGGTAAACGGCATATGCGATCGTGATACAAATTTAGGGGGACCATCTCTGAACTTAGACTTGCCACGTTTTTGTTTGTTTTTTTTTTGTTTTTTTTTCATAGTGCGATATTTTCTTTGACATTTGGGCCGATTCTGACCAAACGATGGGGCTACAAACGTTCATATTATACAAGGACATTAAGATTATGGTGATTTTTAACTTTTGAAAGAAAAAGTTAAAAAAAAGTTAGCCAGAAACCATAGAAATAAAGGCTTTAACAAACGTTTTTTGAGTTATATAATAACAATTAACAAGTTTACAATAGAAAACTTGACAACAATCTACCTACAAATGCGTTTCAAAAAGAACTTCAAAAGTAAAGACAATCCCACGAAACTAATACTTATTAAAAAAGCTCATCCATCAACGCGAACTAAAACAAGCGTTCGCGAAGCGGCCTAGTTTAGGCAAGTAGTTCGGTCAAAATATGCTGATTGGATGAGCGAAGCGAAGACTTCAATTTCACTGACCCTCCCCCCCAAAAAAAAAATTAGCTCCGTTTTTTTTTGTCTGCTTGTTCGCTCTCTACCGGGCAAACGGCATATGCGATTTTGATGAAAATTAAAGGGGGCCTTCGAAATCTCTGAACCTAGACCTGCCACGTTTTTGGGTACAATCGAAGAAATATTTCTCATGAATATCGTACTTTTACGATTTTTTTCGATTTTAAGTGCGATATTTTCGTGACATTTGGGCCGATTTTGACCAACGGTTGGGGCTACAACGTTCATATTTTACATGGACATTAAAGTTACTGTGATGTATTGCTTTTTTAAAGAAAAAGTTGAACAGGTTAGCCAGAATCCATAGAATAAAGGTTTTAATATGAGTTTTTTTTAGGTTTATAATAACAAAATAAAAAAATAATAAACGGATATAAAAACTTTGACAACAATCACCTACAATGCATTCATAAGCACTTGCAAAAAAAGTGGTCCTAACGCAAACTAAAAACTTACAAGAAAAGCTCATCCATCAACGCGACTAAAAAAAGCGTTTGCGATGCTTCCTTTACGAACAATGGGTGTGATTTTAGAGTGCATATTTTTGCACGTTTAAGTGTATATTTATACAGTTTCTAGGCATGTTGAAATAAAGGGCTTTTCTAGATTGGTATCTATGTTAAAGAAAGAAAAGCAGGCTAAAGCCCGATCTAACAATATCCCCAAATCGCCTATTTACTACAATTTCAGTTAAAAGAACTTAAAAATTCGTGTAAAATCACTGTTAAAAGATATATTTTTTAAACGGAAATTTAAGACTAGTATACTGCTATAGATTGTAGTAAAAAAAATTGCAAGTAATTTGAACAAATATATTTTCCGCCGGCCAACGTTTTAAGTTTGTTCACGATTGGCTTAGCATGTGGCGGAGAGCACAATCAACTGTTAATCTCTTGATTTATTCACCCAAATGAGATACTCATATAACAGCTGCTCGACGAGCTCAAATGGTAAGGCCTCCTGTTTAATCAATTCATCACAATGGAATAGGAGATATATCAAAAAAATTGTTGACCAAATAAATAAATTAAATGCATTTTTAACGTTGTTCATCCGGTGTTGCCTGTATGATCGTGTTTATAGCCATTTGGTAACTTTTCTTATTTCGAACTTTAGCTAGTAATTCTTGTTCGTCGTTGATGACAACGCCAAATGAGGATTGAATTTTAAGGAAATCAATCCATAAATAAAAAAAATCCATCTCAGCGGGGTATCAGCCGATTGCTGGTCGAGTGCTTTACCCCTAAGCTACCGGGACGGATAAATTCATAGCATCTGCATTGATTGTTGGTGCATTGTAGATCTGAATAGATTGGAACAGTACTGCAACGGTTCTGTTAGATTTTGTAATTTCTGGATTGATTTCCTTAAAATAAATTACTCCTACGAGAGTGTTTCCCGATTAATGAAATTGAAAAAGAAGATTTTGAATTGACCATCTATAAACACAATTCATTATGTCATAACATAACGCAGGTGTGAGTGAGGGTTTATTTATCAATTTCATTAGGAAAACGCTAAGTCCCGCCGCGTTGTGGATGAGCGTAATTAGAGGACCTGGATCTTATTAATTACAGAAGATAAAGCGGCGTTAAGCGTAATTGGGCATTAAATGCAGATTTATGCGGATTTTCTGTGTTCTGTGAAAAAATCATTACTTAATTGAGATTTTTTTAAATTAATTTAAATTAAATAAAAAATAAACTCTTATTTTATTTTTTAATTAATCGTCGTTTTAAAAAAGAAAAAAATCGTAAATTTTGATTTTCATAAGAAATAATTATTCGATGGTGCTCAATTTCATACGAATATATATAATTCATAAAATAAGATTCTGTGAAAAATCATTACATCGGATAAACATGTAGGTGTTATAAGTCAAGAATTGTTTAAACAAAGAAAAACCCCGTAAACTTTCGATTTTCATGAGAAATAATTTTTCGATCGCGCTCAAATTCACATGAGTACCTAAATTCATAAATAAGTTCTGTGAAAAAATCATTAAATCCGACAAAGCATGTAGGTGTTATAGTCGAGAAATTTCAAAAAAACGAAAAAAAAACGTAAATTTGCGATTTTCATCAGAAATAATTTTTCGATTGCTCTCAAAACGTGGCAGTCTTCGTTCAGAGATTTCGAAGGTCTCTATAAATTTCATTGCAATCGGATTATCGGTTTAGCCGGAATCGTGCTAACAGACACACAAAAATAAAAAAAGAAAAAAAAAAAAAAAAAAAAACAATTCCGGATTTTTTTCCCCAGTGTAGTGAAATGGAATCTTCGCTTCGCTCGCTACGCTCGCTACGCTCATCCAATTAATCGGGAAACACTCCCAATCTATTCAGGAACAACGGTAATGTTCTTTTCAAAACTAATACAACAGACCTTACAGCTCGTAGGATGTAAGTAGTAAAACCGAAGATTTAATTCAAACAATACAAATTAGCAGATTTTTTTATTGAAATATTCAGTTAAACTCAACGAAATTATTTAAAAATGTGAGACTTATTAATTATATACGATTATAATAGAGTATAGATATTATGAAAATGTGTTTGAAATCTTAGGATAGTATTCCACTTAACTATCTCTTGAACTAAAGAGCTTGTAATGGTTAAATCTATCAACCTGGGGCAAGTAGAATTTTTAAAATAAATCAATGTTATGTTTATAATAAATAGATAATAATTAACAAATTGGAATCAAAACCAAAGATTAAATTAACCTCTTTAATGACGGCTTCATCTCTAACAGGAACGATATGATGTACGTGAGTAGAGGAAAACCTCTGGTTAAAAAAATTAAGCTAAGAATTCTGTCTTGGAAGGAATAAGGGGGTGGCGCGTCAGGCGATGTTCTTACGCCAGCACCTAAATACTTGCTAACCTAGTGAGCATGGCCATATTCGCCCAGCATGAGGTGAGTAGAGGAAAACCTCTGGTTAAAAAAATTAAGTTAAGAATTCTGTCTTGGAAGAAGTAAGGGGGTGGCGTGTCAGGAGATGTTCTTACGTCAGCACATAAATACTCGCTAACCTAGTGAGCATGGCCATATTCGCCCAGCATGAGTGATTATATGGCGTAGTGAGGAACTTTATTGATTTTATATTTAGATAGATAGATAGATAGATAGATAATCGTCTTTATTTTCCAGGCGGGATTAAGGCCAGCTAAACCTTTTCTTCCATCCAACCTTTAATTTAAATACATTTTCAGATTTCTAATTTGTTAATAACAATTTTGATTTACAATAAAATATTTGATAAAATAACATTAATTTACATTTTTAGACATTTTTTTTTTACATTTTTAGACGGACGCTGGTAACGTGGAAGCGGCAGTTTTAGAGTTAATTTCCAATTAACCGTACTTAGTTTTCGCTCTCAGAGTGTACAGAGGTAGTATTTGGGAACATTTCTTAACTTGACGCGAGTATAGCTGTATCGCAAATATTTGTTTTTTTCTACTAGGAAGCTTCGCAAACGCTTTTTCAGGCGCGTTGTTGGATGAGCGTAATTGGTACATTGAGCTGCCATGTGTTATGCAGATTTTCTGTTGTTCTGTGAAAAAATAATTACAATCGGATAAAGCATGTTGGTGTTATAAATCAAAAAAATCTTTTAAAAATCAAAAAATCGTAAAATTGTGATTTTCATGAGAAATAATTTTTCAATTGAGCTCAAATTTCACACGAATATATTAATTCATAAAATTAAATGTCATTTCAATCGGATAAAGCATGTAGGTGTTATTCGAAGAATGTTTTTAAAAATAGAAAAAAATCGTAAAAATTACACTAAAAAACGTGGCAGTTCTAAGTTCAGAGATGTCGTAGGCCTCCAGAAAGTTTCATCGCAATTGGAGTATCGGTTTAGCCGGAATCGTGTTAACAAACACAAAAATACAAACAGGCAAAAAACGGATTTTTTTCTCCAGTGTAGTAGAATGGAATCTTCGCTTGTCTTGCTACCCTCATCCAATTATGTGTTTTATTTTCTTTGTTTCGTATTATTAGAAAGCGTGCGCTCCTCGTAACGAGTTATAAGAGTGCGTCATAGATGTATTGTTTTTATGGTACCTCCCCTGTTTAAGGGTTTGGTAGCCATACTAGGAAAACGCTAAAGTCCCGCCGCGTTGATGGATGAGCTTTTTAAAGTTTTAAGTTTTATTTGGGATATCTTTACTTTTGCAAGTGCTTTGTTTTGCTGCCTACGCATTGTAGGTGAATGTTGTCAAGTTTCTTTTGTTTCTTGTCAATTGGTATTATTTACCGTAAAAAACTTATATTAAAAGCTTTATTTCTATGGATTCTGGCTAACTTTTTCAACTTTTTCTTTCAAAAGGTACTACATCACCATAACCTTAATGTCCATGTATAATATGAGCGTTGAAGCCCCACCCGTTTGGTCAGAATTGGCCCAAATGGCACGAAAGTATCGTACAAAAAACCAAAAATCTTATATTAAAAGCTTTATTTCTATAGATTGTGGCTAACTTTTTCAACTTTTTCTTTCAAAATGTACTAAATCACCATAACCTTAATGCCCATGTATAATATGAACGTTTTAGCTTCACCCGTTTGGTCAGAATTGGCCCAAATAGCACGAAAATATCGCACAAAAATCGAAAAAAATCGTTAAAAGTACGATATTCATGAGAAATATTTCTTTGATTGTACCCAAAAACGTGGCAAGTCTAAGTTCAGAGATTTCGAAGGTCCTGTCAAATTTTCATCCAGATCGCATATGCCGTTTGCCCGGTAGAGAGCGAACAAACAGACAGAAAAACAAACAAAAAAAAACAAAAAAACAAAAACAAAAAACAAAAAAACACCCGAGCTAAATTTTTTGGGGGTCGGTGAAATTGAAGTCTTCGCTTCGCTCATCCAATTACTTATTTCGTTCGATTTCTTTATTCCGTTTTCTAGCACTAGCTTATAAGATGGGGGGGACAGTGAAGTCTAGTCCTTGCCTCTCGTGTGTGCGGGACTGACGAAACGTGGGGTGCATAGTAATCGTTTGTTTAGCTACGGACATTTGCGACTATTGACTTTTAATAAGGAATTAATTAGTTCTGGCCAGGAAGCTTAGCAATAACTTGTATCGCCCCACTTCCAGCCGCGCTTTGTTGACTTTTACGAGTCTAGGGGTGAGTCGACTCATCAGGTGGACTCGGACCTTCTGTTTAGGACATATTAAGTTTTGGAGATCCCTAGTTTTTAGATAGGTGAATAATACGTGGTCATGGCTCAACCGCCATTTTCAAAGGGTCAATCTGCGCCCTCCTGCTACGGAGTTGTGTTCTGACCACTGCCTCCTAGATGAGCTCAAGCCACGAGCAACATCTAGGAGGAAGTTGTTAGGTGCGTTGTTGGATGAGCGTAATTGATATTTGAGCTGCCAGGCAGATTGGCAATATTGGAGACAACAATGGACAATTCGGCCCAGAGGACGCACGAGTTTCTTTGGATGTTCTTTGGTTAGGTCACCGCCTGCTTGATGTAATTTTAAAAAGCGTAAAATTCCGATACGCGTTAAAAATTATGCTTCAATTAACCTCAAATTGCACACGAATATATTGATTCATAAAATTTAGGTTGTGTGAAAAAATTATAACAATCGGATTAGGCATGTAGGAAATAGTCGAAGAAATTTTGTTGAAATCGAAAAACATCGTAAAATTGCGATTATCATGAGAAATATTTGTTAGATTACGCTCAAATTTCACACGAATATATAAATTCATAAAATTAAGGTTCTAAGAAAAAATCTTAAGAAAACATTTTTCGATTGCACTAAAAAAGGTGGCAGTTATAAGTTCGAGATTTCGAGATTTCGAAGGCCTCCAGAAAATTTAATCGAAATTGAAGTATTGGTTTAGCCGGTATTGTGTTAACAAAGACCCAAAAATACAAAGAGAGAAAAAAAGAAAAAAAGAAAAACATTCCGAATTTTTTTCTCCACTGTAGTAGAATGGAGTCTTCGTTTCGCTCATCCAAAAATCCAATGACATAAACAAGGAAGCTTCGCAAACACTTTTTCAGGCACGTTGTTGGATGAGCGTAATTGGTGCTTTGAGCTCCCCCTAAATTATTAAATTTAAAACGAAAAAAAGCGTAAAATTGCAATTTTCAAGAAGGTTCTGTGAGAAAATCATAACAATCGGATAAAGCTTGTAGGCCCTAATGTTACAAGTCGACTTTTTTTTAAATCGAAAGAAATCGTAAAATTGCGATTTTCTAAAGAAATAATTTTTTGACTGCGCTAAAAACATGTCAGTTCTAAGTTCAGAGATTTCGAAGGCCTCCGGAAAATTTCAGCGCAATTGGAGTATCTCTTTAGGCGGAATCGTGTTAACAAACACTGTCCCCCACTGAAAATCAGTTTTATAACTGAGTGGGTAGACTCTAAATACAGTTTATTTATTTATTTATTTACAAAAATACAAACAGAAAAAAACATTCCGGATTTTTTTCTCCAGTGTAGTTAAATGGAATCTTCGCTTCGCTCGCTACGCTCATCAAACAAGATTTGTGTAGCAAAGCGTTAGACTCTCCGTCTCCTATCCTTCCCACCGAGCGCTAGATTGAATGTATGAAGGGGGCAAATCCACATAGATACTTCAGCTACTTGTCTAATCTGACGATTTAAGTGGCTGTGGAGTTGTGTTTGTTGTTGAGCGGATGGTCGAGCACCTCCGTCTGTATGTAAATATGTACAAATTTACGTAAATATAATAAAACAAATAACTACATTCGTGTTTAGAGTACCCACTTAGTCATAGCCTACAACTAATTTTCTGTGCTTTAGACGGCTGTTTTTCCCCATTCATGATAGCTTCTAATTAGCACGCTCCCCACGACCATACTGAGAGTCTAGCATATTAATTGAATGTCATTGACAAAATCGCTGTAAGGCACCCAAATCTTGATTTTTGCACCCCCACCACTTCGCAGCATTTCGCATTTCAAATTGAGGGAGCCAAGTTAATGGTGGCTCCCCCACTTTCGAAATCGGACTTAAAATTTAGCCCATATTAATGCACCAATTATGCACCTTTTTGCACCCTACTTATTGATTTTTGCACCCGTACCAATTCGCAAGAATTCGCAATTCAAAATTGGGGAGCCAAGTACATGCTTTTTTGAAAATCATTTTGTAGAAGTGAGACCAGGCTCTAAATAACCAGCTAATTATGCACTCTTAAAACGACAAGTCTCCAGTTTGCACCCCCAAACTGTTGAATCTACAGGGGGTGAAATATGACATTAATTAGCAAATAAGAATTTGATTTCCAAAATAGAGAACAAAGTAAACGTTTTTCGAAATAAGTAACGGAATTCAAAATAACAGGGCTCTAAATTAGCAGCTAAAAAAGCTCTCTCAAGTTGCCAAGTCCTGATTTTTGCACCCCTAAAATATAGAATCTACAGTGAGGTGAAATATGAAATAAGTAAACAAATAATTCGAAATCCAAAGAAGGACCGTTTATCATATTACTGTAACAGAAGTCAAAATTTCTGGTCTCTAAATAAGCAGCTATAAATGCCCTCTAAAAATGACAAGTCCTGATTTTTGCACCCCAAAACTATAGAATCTACAGTGGGGTGAAATATGAAATAAATAAACAAATAATAATTCGAATCCAAACAAGGATCGTTTATCAAAATCATGTAACAGAAGTCAAAGGCATGGTTTTTAAAAACGTCCTTAATGGTCATGTATCACCACTCATCTTCTCAAAATACCTTCGTGCATTAGATGTCCACGAACCAGCTAATCCTGGGGCGGAAAGTGTGGGCAAGTGTGGGCTGTGGGGAATATTCTGTATTTTATATTCTTTAATGATGTAGGTTATATTATTGGATGAGCGTAGCGAGCGAAGCGAAGATTCCATTTCACTACACTGGAGAAAAAAATCCGGAATGTTTTTTTTTTTTCCTTTTTTTTTTTTGTATTTTTGTCTGTTTGTTAGCACGATTCCGGCTAAACCGATACTCCGATTGCGATGAAATTTTATTGAGACCTTCGAAATTTCTGAACTTAGAACTGCCACGTTTTTGAGCGCAATCGAAAAAAAAATTCTCATAAAAATCGCAATTTTTGGATTTTTTTCGATTTTGAAAAAATTTCTTCGATTTATAATACCTACACGCTTTGTCCGATTGTGATGATTTTTTCACAGGACCTTTATTTTATGAATTTATATATTCATGGAAAATTTAAGCGCAATCGAAAAATTATTTCTCATGAAAATCGCAATTTTACGGGGTTTTTCTTTTTTAAAACAATTCTTTGACTTATAACACCTACATGCTTTATCCGATTGTAATGATTTTTTAACAGAACATTAATTTTATGAATCGATATATTCGTGTGAAATTTGAGCACAATCAAATAATTATTTCTTATGAAAATCGAAATTTTACGATTTTTTTCTTTTTTAAAATTACGATTAATTAAAAAAATTAAAAATTAAAGTTTATTTTTTATTTATTTTTAAATAATTAAAAAAAAATCTTCAACTTAGTAATGATTTTTTCACAGAACAGAAAATCCGCATAACACATGGCAGCTCAATGCACCAATTACGCTCATCCAACAACGCGGCGGGACTTAAGCGTTTTCCTAGTAAATATAATTATATTTATACTATATATAACTATACTATATATATACTATATATACTATTTATAATATAATATAATTATATTTATACTAAGAAAACGCTTAAGTCCCGCCGCGTTGTTGGATGAGCGTAATTGGTGCATTGAGCTGCCATGTGTTATGCGGATTTTCTGTTCTGTGAAAAAATCATTACTAAGTTGAAGATTTTTTTTTAAATTATTTAAAATAAATAAAAAATAAACTTTAAATCTTAATTTTTTTAATTAATCGTAATTTTAAAAAAGAAAAAAAAAATGGTAAAATTTTGATTTTCATAAGAAATAATTATTTGATTGAGCTCAAATTTAACACAAAATATATTAATTCATGAATTAAGGTTCTGTGAAAAAATCATTACAATCGGATAAAGCATGTAGGTGTTATAAGTCGAAGAATTTAAAATAGAAAACCCCCGTAAAATTGCGATTTTCATGAGAAATAATTTTTCTATTGCGCTTAAATTTCCCACGAATATATAAATTCATAAAATAAAGGTTCTGTGAAAAAATCATTACAATCGGACAAAGCGTGTAGGTATTATAAATCGAAGAATTTTTTTAAAAATCGAAAAAAAATCGAAAAATTGCAATTTTTATGAGAATTTTTTTTTCGATTGCGCTCAAAAACGTGGCAGCTCTAAATTCAGAGATTTCGAAGGTCTCAATAAAATTTCATCGCAATCGGAGTATCGGTTTAGCCGGAATCGTGCTAACAAACAGACAAAAATACAAAAGAAAAAAAGAAAAAAAAAAAAAAAAAAAACATTCCGGATTTTTTTCTCCAGTGTAGTGAAATGGAATCTTCGCTTCGCTCGCTTCGCTCGCTACGCTCATCCAACAAAATACTTATATTTCAACAATATCAAGAATTAAGCAATGGCGCAATCACAAATAATGAGATCACACTCGTTCCAAATATTGAATAAATCTTTCTCCAAAGTATTAAGTTCTAAACGAAGGACAATGCTTATGGGAAGATGCTTCAAAAACGCATTGAAAAATTCTATTTTTGTTTCCAATGCATATTTTTCTTTGTATATTTTTTTATGTGTATGTTTAGTATTATGATGGTATCCCAGTTATATATACACAAAATAAAGTATTAACTTAATGAATATGCTAAAAAATTTTACAAAATGCACTCAGATCATATATATTTTTTTTATATTTACTAGGAAAACGCTAAAGTCCCGCCGCGTTGATGGATGAGCTTTTTAAAGGTTTTAGTTTGCGTGGGATATCTTTACTTTTGCAAGTGCTTTGTTTTGCTGCCTACGCATTGAAGGTGAATGTTGTCAAGTTTCTTTTGTTTCTTGTCAATTGGTATTATTTACCGTAAAAAACTTGTATTAAAAGCTTTATTTCTATGGATTCTGGCTAAATTTTTCCACTTTTTCTTTCAAAAGGTACTACATAACCATAACCTTATTGTCCATGTATAATATGAACGTTGTAGCCCCACCCGTTTGGTCAGAATTGGCCCAAATGGCACGAAAATATCGCACAAAAAGTCAAAAAACGTATATTAAAAGCTTTATTTCTCTCGATTCTGGCTAACTTTTTCATTTTTTTCTTTAAGAAAGCAATACATCACCATTACCTTAATGTCCATGTGAAATATGAACGTTGTAGCCTTACCCGTTTGGTCAGAATTGGCCCAAATGGCACGAAAATATCGCACTAAAAATCGAAAAAAATCGTAAAAGTACGATATTCATGAGAAATATTTCTTCGATTGTACCCAAAAACGTGGCAAGTCTAAGTTCAGAGAAAACGAAGGTCGTGTCAAATTTTCATCAAGATCGCATATGCCGTTTGCCCGGTAGAGAGCGAACAAACAGACGGAAAAAAAAAAAAAAAACAAAAAAACAACGGAGCTAAATTTTTTGGGGGGTCGGTGAAATTGAAGTCTTCGCTTCGCTCATCCAAAAATGAGTTCAAACATATATATATATATATATATATATATTTTCAGGTACATGTGTAAAAACTGCAAATTGGCACATGCATAGATGAATAGAATTTAAAAAAAAGATGGATTCACTTTTTTTATTTTTTGTTCTTTTTCTGTTTTATTGTCAGGGATATGTTACGCAACAATGGAATTTCTATTCTAACAATAAAAAAACTATAAATTTTTTTAAAACCGAAAACCAAAAAACTTATTCCATCATCCTTTGCTAAATATTATTGGGAATAATCCTACAAATTTTTTCGTTAAAATTTTTAAAACTGTCCAACTTATAGGTACCTTAAGAATTGATCATGCATTTCTCATCTAGGTGCCCGTTAGGGCGCCGCAGCCAAGCCGCGGTGCGCTACACACTCAAGCACCTTATACACCAAGCAGAGTTGGGGTGATTTCGAGGTGTTACCCAGCCGTCATGTAACGTGATGTGAACTTGAAAACTATCACAATCGAGGGGATTTAGGTACCTGACAACACATGCCAAATTTTATTGGGGTACGACCATTCCTTCTTGGTGAAAAAATGGCTTGAAACATGCTCAAAATCACTTTAAGGATGTAAGCTACTGCTAACATCTAATTCGTCAGTTTCAATCGGCACGCGATTCTGACCAGACGGGTGGGGCTACAACCTTCATATTTTACATATACTTAAGGTTATGATAATATAGTATCTTTTGAAAAAAAAAAGTTGGAAAAAGTTAGCTGGAAGGCTTCCAAATAAAGGTTTTAAATAAGCCTTAAACTACTAGGCATACAATCAACAAGTAACCATAGTTACTTGACAGTTGTTGACGGTATAAGCAGAGTTAGGCGGGAAAGTGCGATACGTAAACAAATGGAGGACATTTTAAATTTTGCTTCTATGTGTGAAATGAGAAAAGTTGTCATTATTCTCTCATAAAACAAATCAGAAACCGTTCCCTGACCTAGGCCCAGATGTAGAAAATTATTTATAATACAACAGTGTAGGTCTAAAGTTCCATTAGGCTATAGGACTAGATAAAATTATTACTTACATTACATGTTTGACAAGCCTAGCCAACCCTAGGCCAGCACAACATAGTTCTGACACACTTCCCGCACAAATAACGAGTTTTGAGTACTAAAAGCCTAATGCAGATAAACAATAGTATGATTGTCCACCAAGGCTATACAAAAATGTTCCGAATAATACACATATTCTATTCTTTTTAGCCATGTTGAGCCATGAACAGAGTCAGCTTGCTACTACACACAATGTCGAAGCAAGGTGTCGAATATGAGCGTGATCATCTGTTTGTTTACATAATTGCAACAATCAAATCATTTCATGCAACTCGTCTTTCGATTGGCCCGCGTTTATGAAGGCACTGCCATCTAGAATAAATATAGAACATTTTCGAGCTCTTGTCTGGATTTCGTGAACCTCACCCCACGTAAATAACAGCCCATGACGTTTTCCACGATACCGTTCAAGATACCAATTCCTTCGAAAACGAACGACTTCGTTTTCTAATTGCGTTTTCAACTCATCTCCCACGAACTCAAGAATTGGGGTCCAGTCCTTATACCGTCGTTATACCATGGTTTACCACCTATACCCAGGATGTACATGAATCCGGGTCTAGATATTTTACATCCTTTAATTATTGCTAATACCATAGAAATTAAATCAACTTTGATATAATTATAATATTTTAAAAATAATTTTACAATGGAACTTGAAAAAGTAATGAGATCACACAGATAACAAAAACTTGTAGAAATACAGCCAAACCTTACACACTCAAAAGAAAAGAGATCTAAAAAAGGGCCAAGCTCATCTACCCTTCCACATTTGCGCATTCTTAATTCATAAACGTACAGTGTCCCATAACAGCATCCTTGAAAAGCTTGGCAAAAAAGAATTTGCGATTATTAATTTAAACGTAATAGTTCAACCAAGTTCTTTTTTCTAATTAATTTAAACGTAATAACATGCAAATTTATTTTGCCAAGCTTTTCGAGGATGCTGTTATGGGACACTGTACGTTTATGAATTAAGAATGCGCAAATGTGGAAGGGTAGATGAGCTTGGCCCATTTTTAGATCTCATTTCTTTTGAGTGTGTAAGGTTTTGGCTGTATTTCTACAAGTTTTTGTTATCTGTATGATCTCATTACTTTTTCAAGTTCCATTGTAAAATTATTTGTTAAAATATTATAATTTATCAAAGTTGATTTAATTTCTATGGTATTAGCAATAATTAAAGGATGTAAAATATCTAGACCCGGATTCATGTACATCCTGGGTATAGGTGTATAACCATGGTATAACGACGGTATAAGGACTGGACCCCAATTCTTGAGTTCGTGGGAGATGAGTTGAAACGCAATTAGAAAACGAAGTCGTTTTCGTTTTCGAAGGAATTGGTATTCTTGAACGGTATCGTGGAAAACGTCATGGGCTGTTATTTACGTGGGTGAGGTTCACGAAATCCAGACAAGAGCTCGAAAACGTTTCTATATTTATTCTAGATGGCAGTGCCTTCATAAACGCGGGCCAATCGAAAGACGAGTTGCATGAAATGATTTGATTGTTGCAATTATGTAAACAAACAGATGATCACGCTCATATTCGACACCTTGCTTCGACATTGTGTGTAGTAGCAAGCTGACTTTGATCATGGCTCAACATGGCTAAAAAGAAAGAATATGTGTATTATTTCGGAACATTTTTGTATAGCCTTGGTGGACAATCATACTATTGTTTATCTGCATTAGGCTTTTAGTAATCAAAACTAGTTATTTGTGCGGGAAGTGTGTCAGAACTATGTTGTGCTGGCCTAGGGTTGGCTAGGCTTGTCAAACATGTAATGTAAGTAATAATTTTATCTAGTCCTATAGCCTAATGGAACTTTACACCTACACTGTTGTATTATAAATAATTTTCTACATCTGGGCCTAGGTCAGGGACGGTTTCTGATTTGTTTTATGAGAGTATAATGACAACTTTTTCTCATTTCACACATAGAAGCAAAATTTAAAATGTCCTCCATTTGTTTACGTATTACGCACTTTCCCGCCTAACTCTGCTTATACCGTCAACAACTGTCAAGTAACTATGGTTACTTGTTGATTGAATGCCTAGTGTTTAAGCTTATTTAAAACCTTTATTTGGAAGCCTTCCAGCAAACTTTTTCAAACTTTTTTTTTTTAAATGAGACTATATTACTATAACCTTAATGTCCATGTGAAGTATGAACATTGTAGCCCCACCCGTCTGGTCAGAATCGCGGGCCGATTGAAACTGACGAATTAGATGTTAGCAGTAGCTAACATCCTTAAAGTGATTTTGAGCATGGTCCAAGCCATTTTTTCACAAGAAGGAATGGTCGTACCCCATAAATTTGGCATGTGTTGTCAGGTACCTAAATCCCCTCGATTGTGATAGTTTTCAAGATCACAATCACGTTACATGACGGCTGGGTAACACCTCGAAATCACCCCAAGTCTGCTTGGTGTATAAGGTGCTTGAGTGTGTAGCGCACCGCGGCTTGGCTGCGGCGCCCTAACGGGCACCTAGATTCAATATTTGGAATGAATGTGATCTCATTATTTGTCAATGTGCCATTGCTTAATTCTTGATATTGTTGAAATATAAGTATTTTGTATAAATATAATTATATATATAATATAACCTACATCATTAAAGAATATAAAATACAGAATATTCCCCACAGCCCACACTTGCCCACACTTTCCGCCCCAGGATAAGCTGGTTCGTGGACATCTATTAATGCACGAAGGCAATTCGAGAAGATGAGTGTTGATACATGACGTTTAAGACGTTTACAAAAACCATGCCTTAGTCCTTGACTTCTATTACATGATTTTGATAAACGATCCTCCTCTGGATTTCAAATTATTATTTGTTTATTTATTTTATATTTCAGCCCGTTTAGGGGTGCAAATTTAGCACTTGGCAATTTAAGAGACCATTTCTAGCTGCTTGTTTAGAGCCTAGTAATTTTGACTTATGTTACATGATTTTAATAAACGATACTTCTTTGGAGTTTGAATTATTATTTGTTTATTTATTTCATATTTTACTTCACTGTAGATACTATAGTTAAGGGGTGAGAAAGTCAGGACTTAGCTATTTTAGAGGGCAATTTTAGCTGCTAATTTAGAGCCAAGTAATTTTTACTTCAGTTACATGATTATGATAAAGAATCCTTCATTGGATTTCGAATTATTATTTGTTTTTTATTTAACATTTCACCTCACTGTAGATTCTCTAGTTTAGAAGTGAAAAAATTAGCACTTTGCATTTTGACAGAGCATTTATAGCTGCTAATTTAGAGCCCACTAATTTTGACTTCTGTAACATGATTTTGTTAAACGGTCCTTCTTTAAATTTTGAAATATTATGTGTTTATTTATTTAATTTTTCACCTCACTGTAGATTATCTAGTTTAAGGGCGTAAATATCAGCACTTTTCAATTTGAGAGAGCATTTATAGCTGCTAATTTGGAGCCCAGTAACTATGACTTCTGTTTCATTATTTTGATAAGCGATCATTCTTTGGATTTTGAAATAATATTTATTTATTTATTTCATATTCCATCTCACTGTAGATTTTATAGTTAAGGGGTGCAAAAATCAAGAATTGGCAACTTGAGAGAGCATTTATAGCTGCTTATTTAGAGCCCAGTTATTTTGACTTTTGATTTATAAAAACGTTTACTTTGTTCTCGACTTTGGAAATCGAATTCTAATTTGCTAATGTTTTGCATTTATCACCCCCTGTAGAGTCTACAGTTTAGGGGTGGAAAATCAGCGGCTAATTTAGAGCCCGGTCTCACTTCTCAAAAACGATTTTGAAAATAGAATTAACTTGGCTCCCCATTTTGAATTGCGAATTCTTGCGAATTGGTAGGGGTGCAAAAATAAAAATGTAGGGTGTGAAAAGGTGCATAAAAGGTGCTTAAATATGGGCTAGGTTTTAAGTCCGATTTCGAAAGTATGGGAGCCACCATTAACTTGGCTCTCCCGTTTTGAACGCGAATTCTTGCAAATGGGGAGGGGTGCAAAAATAAAAAAACTAGGGTGCAAAAAGATGCATAAATGGTGCATAAATATGGGCTTGGTTATAATTCCGATTTCGAAAGTGGGGGAGTCACCATTAACTTGGCTCCCCCAATTTGAAATGCAAAATGCTGCGAAGTGGTGGGGGTGTAAAAATAGTGCAAAAATATGAGACAATTTTAGGTTCGAAATTCCAATGTGGGGGAGCCAAGTTACTGGGCCTTGACTGGGTTGATGATGTTTTTCTCCCTTCCCCGCTTTGGGATATATGAATCCCACACATAACGAAAACTTGTAAAAATACAGCCAAACCTTACACACTCAAAAGAAATGAGATCTAAAAAAAAGGGCCAAGCTCATCTACCCTTTCACATTTGCGCATTCTTAATTCATAAACGTACAGTGTCCCGTAACAACACCCTTGAAAAGCTTGGCAAAATAGAATTTGCATGACCATTACGTAAAAATAATTAGAAAAAAAGAATTTGGATGAACTATTACGTTGCAAATTCTATTTTGCCAAGCTTTTCAAGGATGTTGTTACGGGACACTGTACGTTTATGAATTAAGAATGCGCAAATGTGAAAGGGTAGATGAGCTTGGCCCTTTTTTTTAGATCTCATTTCTTTTTTTGTTATGTGTGGGATCTCATTACTTTTTCAAGTTCCATTGCAAAATTATTTGTTAAAATATAATAAATTTGTCAAAGTCGATTTAATTGCTGTGGCATAAAGTGGTACAAAGACTTGCTTTTTGTAAACAATGTAGGCGATTATTGTCACGTAACTATAGTTACTTGTTGATTGTATGCCTGTATAAGGCTTATTTTAAAACCGTTATTTGAAAGCCTTCCAGCAATTTTTTTTAACTATTTCTTTCAAATGGAATTACATCACTATTACCTTAATGTCCATGTAAAATATGAACGTTGTAGCCTCATCCGTTTGGTCAGAATCGCTGGGCAATTGAAACTGACGAATTAGATAGTAGTAGCCAGTAGTAACTAACGTCCTTACAGTGATTTTGAACATGTTTCAAGTCATATTTTCACCAAGAAGGAATGCTCGTACCCCAACCAAATTTGGCATGTGTTGTCGGGTACCTAAATCCCCTCGATTTTGATAGTTTTCAAGTTCACATCACGTTTCATGATGGCTGGGTGACACCTCAAAATCACCCCAACTCTGCTTGCTGTATAAGATGCCTGAGTGTGTAACGCACCGCGGCTTGGCTGCGGCGCCCTAACGGGCACCTAGATATGGCGCTCATACATTGTGGAAGTACAAGCAAAGATTTACCTAAACATCTGTTAGGTATCTAGTAGGCCCTGTTCTACTTTGATACTGTAATTTTTTATTTCCACAAGGTAGTGACACATTCAAGTCTACGCCTAGCTCCGAATAAGAGATCCTGGACCCTCGAATACTATCATGAAAGAGTGGGAATTATTAAGAGATATCAAGGAAGAAATAGAAGATGTGTCACTACCACAAGTTTCGCACACATACCTCCAGATTACGCCTTGCTCCGAAGTGAGACATCACACATTCTCTGATGAAATTGGAGAGGAATTAGAGAGTGGACATGTCAAGGAAGAACAAGATGTGTATCCACCACAAGATTGCGATACATTCTTCCAGCCTACTCCTTGCATCGAAGTGAGACAGCACGCAATTTCTGATGACAGCGAAGAAGAACTGGTGAAGGGAATCATCAAGGAAGAACTCTTGGACAAAGTGTCTTCACTACCAATATGTGATTCATTTGTTTTGACATGCTTCGAAACAAGCACTCCAGTAACCTCTGGTGTCATTAAGAAGGAACGTGAGTGCAAAAATGTCGAGAAGAGTCCAATGGAAAAATTGCATCCACCTGGAATGAACGACACGTTTGACCTTTCGCTGCTATTGTCTGGAATAAGTCAGCCTGTATCCAACGATGTTTTCAAAGAAGAATATGCGTGGACCATTAAAGAAGATTCGATCGAAATATTTACATATCCTGAAGATTTCCCAGATTGCGATTCAACAATAGAGAAAGATCAAGTACCTGGTAAGTAAGGCTAGTTCATACAATAGTACGAAATTTAGTTTAATAATATACATTTATTTATATTATAGAGGATCATTGATCAATTCTTTGAATATCTATCATCCATCATCGATAGGCCACTAGAATGTTGTTCAAAATATTTAACTTTAACTTTCAGATTCCAAGTTTACTTGCGCCGCCTGCTCCCTGGTGTTCAGCAATCCGATCCATCTCGAGCGTCATGAACTTTTTTGTCGCTCTCTAAAGAATCGCAATGACGAGGAGAGGAGAACTCTAACCGTTCAAGATGTTTCTCAGCAGGAGACAGCGATCATTGAAGTTGCTGAGAAGACAAACAAGGAATTCGATGGTGTCTTTAAAAATAAGATGAAGATGAACAGAACTGCACCCGGACTAAATATATCACGGGAGGACACACCAATCAACAGAGCCTCAGTAAAGTCTGCGAAACGCTTAGGCGACGTTAAGAAGAAGAAGACGAAGATAAGAGAAACAATTACAGATATAACGAAGCAGGACACAGCGATCAGTGGAGCTTCAGAGAAGTCGGGGGAAAACTTTGGTGCCATTATGAAAAAGAATTATAGAAGCACATCCGGGCCAGATACTATAAATCAGGACACAGTGATTAGTGGAGCTTCAGAGAAGTCGGGGGAAATCGTAGGTGCCATAAAGAAGAAGACAGAATGTGAAACAACTGGGCAAAACTGCGGGTTGCCAGGCAACGTGTTAAAACCCTCCAAGCAAGTGTTGACTCATCGCAACAATGGTCGCTTCAAGTGTAATATATGCCATGCGAAGTTTATGTCGAAGTACAAGCTTGCCATTCACACGAAGACCCACATCGGGGAGAGACCTTTGGCCTGCGGGACGTGCGATGCAAAGTTCATATACAAGAGTAGCCTCAATGAACATGCAAGGACACATACCGGAGAGAGACCATTCGCGTGTACCGTGGTTGACTGTAAGGCAAGGTTCACACAGAAGAGTAACCTCAATGTCCATGCAAGGACCCATACCGGTGAGAGACCCTTTATCTGCGAAACATGCGATGCAAAGTTCACATACATGCGTAGTCTCATTAAACATGCCAGGAGGCATACCGGAGAGAGACCGTTCGTGTGCACCGTACTTGACTGTGGGGCAAGGTTCAAAAGAAGAGTAACCTCAGTGTCCGTGCAAGGACACATACCGGTGAGAGACCCTTCGCGTGTACCGTGGTTGACTGTAAGGCAAGGTTCACACAGAAGAGTAACCTCAATGTCCATGCAAGACGCATACCGGAGAGAAACCTTTCGCTTGCTCCGTGTGCCCTTCGAGCTTCACAAGGAAGAGTCACCTCACCAGGCACAAGAAGACGCATACCGGAGAGAGACCATTCGTGTGCAGCGTGGTTGACTGTAAGGCAAGGTTTGCACGGAAGAGTAACCTCAATAAACATGCCAGAATACTTACCGGAGAGAAACCGTTTGCGTGTACCGTGGTGACTGTAAGGCAAGGTTCACACAGAAGAGTTAACTCAAAGACCATGCCAGGAGGCATACCGGAGAGAAATCTTTAGCTTGCTCCGTGTGCCCCTCGAGCTTCGCAAGAAAGAGTCACCTCGCCAGGCACAAGATGACGCATACCGTTGCGTAACCCTTGGTAAGTTGTTCTTGTTCTAGTGGGACCCACCAGAGCAACAGTCTCTCCAAGCACATTTCTACCTAATAGCTGTGTGCGAGAATATGTGATATTTTAAAAATACTTGAGTGAAGGCTAGAGATTTACCAAGTATTATTAGTTTTTGCATCACGAAAGCAACTATTGAATTTGTGTGTTTCTCCATCTCAAAAAGTGTAACTCATAATGGGATTATGAACAAAATTAAGGTAATGTCTTTATATATGATTTTATTTTAAAATACTCAAAGCATGGAGACATTATCTTCTGACATACCTTTCTCGGACAAAATGTGTTCTTATGCATATTAAACACTTGTGCAATGTTTAGCTGTAGCTCAAAATTTGAAATTAATTATTATTGAGGACATACATATTTTCATAATGTAAAACATTTGTCAGTAAATAGTCGGTATCCTTCATTTCTGTGGACACTAGTTACAAGATTGGTTTTTAAACGAGGGAGCGAAGCGACTGAGTTTCTCCATTCAACTCAAACGGCGCTTCCGTGATTCTGTGGGTCTGTCTGTCTGTCTGTCTGTCTGTCTGTCTGTCTGTCCGTAGGGTACGTCGAAAATCAGCCGAATCGCTGAATAGATTGCACTGAAATTTTAAACAGACATCCGGTACGAGTTTACTGAGAACTGCTAACAAAATCGGCTAGATTCATTGCGATTTAAACATACAAGAAATAATGGATTGAAAAATAGTCTGCTTAAATGTGTAGGAATTATTTTATCAACAGTGGTTTTGTTTTTGAAAAATATTTTTTGTTTGTTATTTGTCTGGCTGTGAAATGCCGTGTCCAAGGTATATCGAATGTTGCACGTCAAGGTAACCCCAAATTCTGCTCGGAGATTGAGTAAACCTTGCAATATTTACACGTATTTCATATTGGCTATGTTTTACATGGTATTGTCACAGGTATAAATTACACTGCGTTATATGCATTTAAAAACACGTTTAATAATTTTTTAAATACTAGGAAAACGCCAAAGTCGTCGTTAAACGAGTGAGTGAGCCATGTGTATAATACCCGGTATCATTCCCCATACTGGGCTAGATTCAGCCTTAGGTAGGCCTCTATGGGAGGAAAGGGGTTGTTCCCTGGTTCTCAACACTTAGCTCACTCACTCGTTTAACAACGATTTTGGCGTTTCCCTAGTTTAAATTGAACATTCAAAATGCGAATCGTGTTCAAAACGTATAAGCGTGAAACGTAAACAAATTTTCAAGATAAAACAAAATCACCTAATTTTTATTTCCCATTTAACTCCCCTCAAAAATAATATATGGGTGTTCAAATATAAAAAAGTTCGAACTATAGGGTATCTAACCCCAACCCTCCGTACGGTAGGCTAAACACTTACCACTAGGCCATGCCCACCAACTGTATTTCGTACCGCTAGCTTCTACTAAACAAATGCTATCAATATTTTCAAAAATCATATTTTAATTTATTGTAGGATAATTGATTTAGCTGATTTTGTTAACAGTTCTTAGTAAACTCGTACCGGATGTCTGTTAAAAATTTCAGCAAAATCTGTTCAATGGTTGGGGCTGATTTTCGATGTACAGACAGACAGACACACAGAATCACTGAATGAGGGCCGTTTGAGTTGAATGGAGAAACTCAGTCGCTCCGCTCCCTCGTTTAACAATCCAGAAATAACGAAATCTTTCCCGACCAGGGGATTGAACTCACGTCTCCCACATTTCGTCTATAAAGGGCGCCTTAGACAACTTGACTAGGGAAAGGCCAAAGTCGTTGTTAGACGAGTGAGCGAGTCATGTGTTGAGTACCCGGGAAGATGTTGGAGAGAGAAGATAATAACAACTAGTTAATAGAAAACTGAATTAAAAATGTCTATAGAGCTTCAGTTTAAAGGGGCTTTTACCACAAAAAGAATTTTTTAACCTCATAATCTACAGCATAATACTACGCTAAAATGGCCGTTTAAAGAATTATATATTGAAACTGTGATAAGCCTATATCAATTTTTTATTTTGTTGAATCATGAATTTGCAAAAATTGACGTTTTGGGAAATTTCTTAAATCGGCTTAACCAGCCTCTTTTTTGTTCCACATAGATACGAGAGCATCGTACCAATCTAAAATGGCCCTTTATAACAAAGTGTCTTGAAACTGTGCACAAATATAGACTAAAACACACAAAAATATGCATTCCAAAATCACACCTCTAATGGTTATTATCAGCATATTTTGACCGAACCACTTTCCCAAATTACAAAACAAAATATAAAGGATTTACAGAAATGGCTGAAGAGTACGTCAATAACGACCAATTTTTTTTTGGATAAAAATCCTCCAAGGTCACAGGGCATAAAAATCGTCCCTATGTTATTTCTTATTTTAAGATTTTTGCCGATGAGACCTAGCTCGAAAAATACCAAGTTTGCAAACAAAAATTGGGTCATGGTGGACCCAATATTTTTCAGTTAAATTCTAAATTCATAACTAGTTTGCCTTAATGATTCTTTTTTAGTTTAGCGGGTGAATTCCCCTTTAAATTATTAAACTGTCTTCCTAATGTAGTACGCAAAGGTAGTTACAAAAAAATACCTTAGTAATAAAATAAGGAGGAGATAGCAAAAACAATTACAATGATCTTTCGTGGGTGCAAATAGCATGAAAAACATTACAATGATCTTTCGTGGTCCGTAGATCCTGTAATTAAAATCAATTTGTTTTAAAAAAAATCTTTCAAAGCAAAATAATAAGAAAAGGTGCCATGCTAACCAGTAAAAATAAAAGCCTAGTATTGTCATTAGGTGCCATGCTAACCAGTAAAAATAAAAGCAAATAGAGTGCGAGGGGGAGACTTAATTAAAAAAGAAAATCTAAATGCACGCTATAATAAGCAAATAATAAAGGTATATAATTTTTCAATGGAACCCTACCGGCCTGGTCCGACAACACATAGCAGGGATTATAATCTCTGGACGGCGGGAAAAATAAAAAAACTCAAGTTACAACAAATACATGTCAAATTTGGAAGATTTTGACCTATGTCACATTCTTCTTCAATTTTTCTACTTCTATGTTGGGAAAAGGGGTACAAGTCATCAATCCTCATTAAAATAGGCTATGTTAGTTTTGGTGTAATGGATATAAGTCAATACCTACCTGATTACTCTTTTTTTTCTGCTTCACAAGGCTCTCCTGAAAATTTGCCATTATTGACTGATGCCCTTTTTGCCACCCACCACAGAATTACCTTGGACCCCTACGGGTGGCAGCACGAGGCGCAATCACGGCCACCTTCCCTGGCCCAGGGAGCACACTCTCTTGATTCAGAGAAGCCCGACCAGAAGTGGGAGGACAACATCAGCCTGGACATCGTGCGTCAGGGCGTTGAGTTGACGAAGAGACTGGATGCTTTGATCCCGGCCATGGAGTGGGAGGATCACGCGGGAGTCGGGACGCCTGCACCAGGTGTTCAGGCCTGGCATCGAGCTGCAGGACCAGACGTGGCAAGAAGGGCGACATCAGAGGGCGTTGAGATGACAAGGAGACTGGATAACTTAATCAGCTTGCTACTTTTTGTTTTACTTAGAACTTGCAAATTTTTAACAGTGAAGTAAACTCAGTGTAGACAGGTTAGATTTATATATTTTAACCATTTTACGAGAGGCTTAGTTAGAGCCTCGACATCACAACACCTTACAAAGGTAAGCTCCTGTCTGTTTCACATTTACAAGCCCAGGTTTATGAAGTTATAATTCATCTCTTGTCCAGACGTTTGCACACCTCTGACTTTGATTATAAACTGGAATCTGCCTGACTTAGCGGAGATTCCCACAGTGTTCTTGAACTATATATATCTTACCGCATAGTTTGACTCAGTATTTTGTATGTATCAATAAGGTTCTCGTCATCTAGGCGGTAAAGTTGTGTGGTCGGTCGTATGTTATAGCTCTAATGTTGCGCCACGATTTTATAACTTTTCACTATCATAGAAATGTCACCTGAAACTTATAACTTGTCACTAATATAGAAAATGTCACTTAAAACTTCTTAGGCTTACGTACCACATTATATGTGGAGTAAGGTTATAATAATAAATATATTCAGCAAGACAGTATTTGAAAACTATCCGTGAGAACTACAACTTTCATGTAGCACTTAAATCTTAGCAAAGAATTCGGTGATAAACGTTTCTGAAATTAATTAAATGTTTTTGTAATTAATCCACTGAAAATGCCTAAAAACCACAAAATGACAAAACTTATTAAATTCAAGAGCTTGTGTCTCAAACTTTATATCCATAGTTGTATCTATCAACCAGCTGTAAATATCCAGCTGTAAACATCTTGCTGTAAATATTTTGCAAATAAATATCGCTTTTGTAGCTTAGAAAATAAATATCAGTCGTTTTGTGTTTTCTTTCTGGGGACCACCGACCTGACGATCCGTGGTTTCATACCCTAGACCGTGGCCTTTCCCCTCGTGCAAGTAGTTGTGGAGACACACCAAGCATTCCTTGGGAAGTCTTAGTCCGGCGGGGTGTTGTCTCCCCGTGTGTGGCACTCCTTGTGTGCGGTCCGTTAAAATTCGCCCTCGCAACAGTTGTGTGTTTTGTTTTGTGTGCTGTGTGTTGTGTGCTGTGTGCTGTGTGCTGTGTGCTGTGTGCTGTGTGCTGTGTGCTGTGTGCTGTGTGCTGTGTGCTGTGTGCTGTGTGCTGTGTGCTGTGTGCTGTGTGCTGTGTGCTGTGTGCCATGTTTGTGTGTCGTGTGTCGTGATTCTTGAGCACTGCAAGTCAGCTTAGTTTTTCTTGAAGCATAAAGTAAAGCCTTATACTTTTCAGATTTCACAATAAATAGAGAGAGTCACTGCAGTTTTCATCTAAAATTCACCTGGTGAGTATTTCTTGGCTCTTTTACCATTTCTTGCACCTTCGCCCCCGTCGCACCACTCTTTATTTAAAGTATCAAATAGCTCATCACCCCACCCCAACTCATGTTTGGAGATTTGGGTTGGCTAGACCTGTACGGCACCCACGATAAAGATAATGTGTAATATGTATTCCTATAGAGAATTAAATTAACATGTATTTAATAAGGGCCGAGGGCCGTCTAATGTAAATAAGGATATTACCACACAATCACTAAATCATAAGGTAATATTGTTTCGTGCATTTTGTATCACTCGATTTAAGTTGATGTCTGGGTGTTTTTGTAACTAAAGGAACAACCAAAAAACAATTATAAAAGTTTAAAAATATATTAAATAATGCTTCCTGTTGCCTAGTGTTTTAGAAAATAAAACAATAGATGCTTTTGTTGCAAAATAGTCTCCTTCATTTCTGACCTGGATATCCTAGTGTTCTTTGGCTTCCCCCTGGATCGTGGTTCGGCCCACGTCGGCAATGGTAGGCCATTCCCCCCCCCCCCCCCAACCCGTCGGTCCGTCTTCACAACAGTGGTGTCAGAAGTGGGATTCTTCCCCTTTTTAAATTGGAACTCTACGTAAAAATGCTTAATCTGATCTCATAATAACGATACTGATTGTATTAGCTACAATATGCTTTTTTAATCGCAAAACTTTCAATACTATTTTAGGAATAATTTTCCCCCGACCAAGACCTGTAGAAAATTGATTGGCACAGGGAAGGTAGTGTGAACAAAGATATAGTAACTAAGCTTTTTCTTGTTGTCCCCCAAAGCGTCTATGAGTGTTGAGGATTTGGTTAGTCAACGGCTGGTGTTGGATTCGTATGAGATTGAGTGCGTTTGAGGATGATGATCCTGGCAAATCAGGAATGTTTCATGTAGCTACCTGCCTTTCCCCAATTTAAGACTGAAGAAGAAGACGGTTTAAATAAAATTCAAACTTTGATAGACCAAATTGTAGAGGCCCAGAAGTGATTTTTTCCCTTCTCGATAAACTGGTGATATTTGGGGTATTTCCCCCTTTTTTCCTTTTGGTGCTCTGGACCATGTCCGCACCCTTCGACTGGGACCATAGCATAAACATACTTTGCAAACTCCGATTTGATTTAGACTTTACCCGAATAATAATTTTTGCAACAACAGGTTGCGCCTTGCTAGATTTGTGCATAAAGGAAGATCGGTTAGCACCAGAGGAATTTCAGAAAATTTAAGACAAATGCTTTAAGGAATTCTGGATTTTTGGAAACATTCGCCCTTATTCAAAAATTTTAAAAATTTATCAAAACATCTTATATACTCATGGTGAGTCAAAGGGTGAGTGCCCAAGTGTAACAAATTAAAAACCATTGAAGACTCATGGTACCGCATCCTCCATGGCATGGTTTCATACTGTTACGACATAATTAACCTAGATGGGTTGGCAGAGGTTTTTTCGTCCTACGATGACATGGAAAATTTTAAAGGAACCATATATTAGTTACAGATGGTTATAACCCGTGTTCAAGATGCAATGCTTAGGAGCTTCTCGGACTTTCTCCTGGACCAGGAAAATAATCGTGCAAATAGATTTCACTACAGACCGACTGGTTCGGCTGTTTGTCTTCAGGGATCGCAAATCACGTGCACTAGAAACAATTAAGGATGGTTTGAGAAATCCCATTGCTCCCTTTAGATCGTAATACAAAGATTTCTTCTGCTAACGTTTAAAAAGTATCTGCAACCAAAATGCCCACGTCTATTCTCAGGCAGGATTCCCCCAGCGAAAACTAGGACGCGCCGGCCGCAGATTAAGCGAACGGCGTGTTAACACACCAGCCCTGGTTGCTCAGTCAAATAAATGGCCCAACCACAGTACAACATCGTGCAGGAACTCTACATAGAACAGCAAATATGACTAATAGTATTTAGCATTATCCAAAAAATGAATAATCTTAGGGAGCTATACCTGCCACAACAAGACTTAGAAGCAAGACAGAAACTTTTCGAGGTTATTGAGGCAGGTCAGGTATTAATTCATGCAGTCTTAGAATGAAGGATAAAAAAAATTATAGAAGCATAGGTCATTAAGACCCAGTTCCGAAAATTGAACCATACGAGGCGACAGCCGTTCTGAAAGGGGAAACCACACAGCATCGATTTTTCGAAGGAAATTTATTATAAATTATTCACCCCTTTCTAGAATAAATTTAAGGCAACAGGAAGCATAAGTAGGTCAATAGGCAATGAAACGCCTATTAAAAGCGTCCTTGGTGAACATTGTTTAAGAAACGCATGCGAAGATAATAAAAAAAGTAAGAAATTCTAGGTTCAAGGGTATTTAAGACAGTTAAGGCAACCCATGGCAAAGAATAAGCACCACATAGACAACCTACGATGCCAAACCAAAAGTAGATAAAGATGGGACCGACAACTAGGGTGGTAGCAAGAACGTTGACTCAACCATACCACTAACAACCACACCCGAAACCCCCCAGACCCAAACCAGCCCCCCCCCCCTCAGCCAAAGAAATGAACGTCAGTTCACTAATGAGCCAGGTCAGCAAATTTCGTGGGAAACCTGACTGCCCAATTGGCCAATTTATTTTTGAAATAGAATCAGCAGCGTCACTTGGTGAATGGCAGCCAGATAAAGTTTATAATGTCACGTGTCTCAAACTTAAGGGGGGGCGCGTTCAACTTTTTTAGGACTTATGCAGACGATATGGTGATAAATGATTAAGAATCTCTGTAAGGGATCCTAATATGGGAGGACAAGGCAGAGGTACAGAAATTACAGACCAATAACTTTAAAGATCTTGAGTGGGGTCAAACATAAGCCAATACCACACAGAGGAGGTACCAGTGTAGCAAGGGTCAGAATCTACAAGGGTATTTGGCAATTAAATACAAAAACGGCTAAGGGAGGGGGTGTACAAGGAGAGGAGGACGAGTCGCTTGTAGCGAACGATGAATGCAAAAAGGAAGAAGCCACCGCTGAGACTGTAACTGAGACACATGTACAGACAGACGATGACGACTTTGCCGTGGACGAAATACTTTTACACAAAGCCATTACTTTGCCCCCAAACTCTGAAGCTTTCTGCCATGGCAAGAGTAGGTATGGCCTAGATACAGGCTCGGCCATGTTAAAATCTCGCAAAACTAAGATGTAAGGAGTGTGTATTGCCAACGTTATCTTTAGTTACAACAAGCTTTATTAAGTTCTGGTAAGGCTAATCAAAACGACTGAACGAGCGATCAAACTTTCAACCAACACGGTCCTCGGGGAGGCATATGATATACCAGGCAAGGTAGAAGATGTCATGACTTACCAGAGGTTTAAAGCCAACAATGACCTGGAAGAGGACAAAATGTTTGAAGATTATATCCAGCTAGACCATTTAGACATAGGGGTCAAGACCAAACTTATTGATATGCTTCAGGAATTCCGAGACGTGTTTTATATGGCGAGCCAGCCATTTGGATGCACAACACTAGTAAAACACGAGATCAATACAGCAGACACGGCACCCATACATAAAGCCCCCTATCGAGTCCCGTTCTCACAGAAGGAACAGATCGAGGAACAGTTACAGGAAATGTTGGGCGACGGGATCATCGCACATTCAAATTCTCCCTGGTCGTCTCCAATGGTCATAGTGACCAAGCCGCAGCGCGAGGGAAGCTCAAAGCTAAGGATTTGCATAGACTATCCATAACAAGGTGGGACGCCAATCCACTGCCAAACATCCAGGAGACCTTGGACTAATTAGGCGGATCCACTATATTTTCTACCCTCGATATGGCGTACGGCTTTGACCAGGTTGGAGTGAAAGCGTCTGACCAAGAGAAGACAAGCTTTTCATCACCCTGGGTATTATACCAATTTAAACGATTTCCATTTGGCCTATATAATGCACTTGGCATATTCTCGAGACTGGTGGCGACAGTCCTAAGAAGTTTTCCCAAAGAGACGTGTTTAGTATTTATGGATGACATAATTGTGTTTGCCCGGACTGAAAAAGAGCACATTAAAAAACTAGCAGTGGCATTTTAGTGCCTGCACGAGACGAATGTCACACTCAAACCACAAAAATGTACTCTGCTACAAAAGGTAGTAATATTTTTAGGGCGTACTATGTCAGGGGAGGGGATGAACCTAATGAGGACAAGGTAGAGGCCATTGAGAGGTACCCAGCCCCCACTTGTGTTCGGATTGTGCGCGCCTTCCTCGGCCTGGTAGGCTATTACAGGGGCTTCATCCCGTGAATTCAGGCAAAAGTAAAAATCTTACAAAACTAACAGCCAAGGGACAACCCTTTAGGTGGAACCCAGAAGCCCAACAAAGTTTTGATGTCCTGTAAAAAGCCCTATGCACAGGACCTGTCCTCTGGTTCCCTGATTTTTCCCTGAGATTCATAGTCACTGCAGATGCCTCGGGGAATGCGATTGGAAGCTTGCTTTCACAGGCATTCCCTGATGGTGATCACCCAATAGCCTACCTTAGTTAGTAGCTTAACTAACCAGAAAGGAATTATTCAGTAATCAAACGCGAACTTTTGGCAATAGTATTCTCAATTCAAAAGTTCCGTTGCTACTTGTTTGGTACAAAATTTACGGTTATGTTAGACCACCGTCCTCTGAAATATTTGCTTAGCCACAAAAACCCACATTCAAGGTTGACAAGGTGGGGTTAATTCTCGCGGAATATGATTTTGGGGCTATATTCAAACAAGGTAGGGCAAACACAAACACAGACTGCCTATCAAGAATCCCCGTATTCCTACAAGCAGACTTAGTTGAGCCCTACTGGGATTGGATATATATTAAATTTCAGCAACAAAGGGACCTACAATTGATGACGATAATAGAGAGTCTAGTAAAGGATGACAAAGAAACTAAGGATATAAATTTCTTAGATGACGAGGAAATCTTGTACAAACATAGGACCGTACAATACAGACAAGACAGACTAATGGCACCCACAAGTATGGTGAGAAAGATACTTACCAACTTTCACGATCTCCCCTTTGCCGCCAATCAAGGCCTCCTTCACACATATGGCCCAATTAAGGAGAGATTTTCCTGGGACGAAATGTACCAAGATGTAATGGAGCATTGCAAAAACTGCCAGTCGTGTCAGATACACAAAAGCTCCACCCGTAGTAAGGTAGTTTTGCTCCAAAGATTCCAGAAATTGTCAAAACCAAACGAGCTTGTACAGATGGACGTTGTCGACTCTCTGATATCTTCATACAACGACAATAAATATCTACTAACGTTCCAGGATGATTTCACGAAATACCCGGAGGCATTAAACATGCCAGATCAGAAGGCGGCCACGGTCGCAAAGATCTTTGTAACGCAGGTCGTGGCTAGAACGGGAGTGCCAGATCGTATTTTGACTGATAGGGGAACTAATTTTCTCTCTAATCTAATGCAGGGAATATACAAACTATTAGGGACAAAGCAGATCTAGACGTTGTCGTTCCATCCGACCACAAATGGCTTAGTAGAACGCTCCCACCAACGTTTAGTTCAATGATCTCACACTTTATTTCACTCGGTCAATTGGATGAAATGGATGGATGTGGGTGCCGTTCACACTGTTGGTATACAGGTCCACAGTGCATAGTGCCATACTCGGATCACCCTTCTTTCTCAACTATGGGCGCGACATTCAAATACTCTTTGACAAAATTCTTGCACAACACAATAATCACTACTTTACAGACAATAACGACTTTAGCGAGGAGGGTAATGTTAAGATTACAAAAGGCATTCGAAGTAGTTCGAGAAAATTTAGATAGGGCAGTTACGAGGCAGGTCACCCACTTTAATAAGAAAGCAGGCCCAGTGAAGTTTAATGAAGGAGATAGGGTCTTTCTCAAAATAATGGCTGCACCACCAGGATTAAAGCTCAAATTCTATCCCAAGTGGATGGGGCCATTCCGAATTTCCGAGCGGAAGTCCAAAGTCAATTTTAATATTACAGAAATATTAGGAGAAAAGTCCCAAGTCTGGCTTGCTAACAGGCTTAAGTTTTGTCATGGGGGTAAGCAGGAGCCAAAATGTCACTTTAGAAAAACCTTGTAGTGAAGGTTGAGACCAAGCTATCCTGAATAACCTTCTTGACGTGTCTTATTAGTATTTAGTTTACTTCCATATATGATGATCTTCATCTTTCTTCTACTGGTCACATGGGATCGTGTTGGTTCGACCCTGCCATCAGTTGAAATTAAACTCGATAAGGGACAAGTTTTCCTTATAGAACAGTCACTACTTCTTACAGGGGATCGCTGGACCCTCACCACCTGGTTAGATTTATGGGCCTACAGCACCACGATTGACAAACTTATCGTGGCACTCGATCAGATAAAGGTGTCAAGATTTGATATAGTGCGCCAGACGCACTAGTTTTATCAATAGAAGTCCACGCTTTTATAAAAAGGGAGGTTGCTTATTTAGAGCAAGGAGCCGAGAAGCAAAGTGCGGATTTCGACGAATTACATTTCCAAATACACCCCCCTGTAAGACAGTACAAACGCGGGTTGGTTAGCCCCATGGGGAGGGTAATTAAATTTTTATACGGACACCCCGACAACGCGGACCTCGTACGCATTAATAAGAAAATTGCTTCTCTAGACCGCACCTCGTATGAAACGGTACACCACTTAGCCGAACAGCTAACCGTCATAAATCAAACTTACAGGCAAGCAAAGAAGAACAAGGAAAATATAATGAGAATAACAGGCGCGGTAAAGATAGTAAATGAACGATTAGACATACTTATGACTTATGTGACCGAGCAGGAGCGTAAATTGTCAGGGGGACTACTTATAACTTTGGGCATAAACTCTGCACTATGCACCTTAGGGTATTTTCTTAATAGCCTGAGAGAGGAGTTTGACCAAGCAAAACTTTTTAGAAATCGACCCACCTCGCGTACAAGTTTAAGTGTAATGTTTTTATTCCTTTTAGATTTTTTGCCCACCCCTGGACATTTTTAAAAGGGGCCCCTATTGGACGACATATTGTCCCCTTTCGCATTTTTTTTTAAAAAAACCCCTATTTTGGACATTAGATTGTCCCCCTTCAAGACAATCCCCCTTTTCCCCACCTTATTTCCCCTTTTAATTTTTGGGCGCCATATTGACTAACAAAAATGCTAATTCAAAATTCACAAATTGGAGGAAACCCAATTAGTACAATTTTGGTCCGGTAGTTTGGATCCCAAAATTCTCCCAATACAATTTTATTAAAAACAAAGGGTGAATTGCAGACGATTTGTCTGATTTTTCGGAAGGCGCCACTGGATGTTGTTTCCGGGGTCTCTTTTTAAACTGCAGCTGGTACGACCCCCCAAAACACATTGGTCTGGGTGCCCAGGATAATAGGTCATGCACAATCTACAGGGGTTGAAAAACGTGAAAGGGGGTTAAAAATTTCCTGATATATTTTTAGGGGGTTGATAAAGGGTTTGATACAAATTTAAATTAAAACCCCCCTCCCTAGTCGGACCCTTCTATTAAAATATGTGTCCCCGGGCCCCAAATTTTAACAGGGGGCCCTGATGGCCCTTAAAAATCTACAAAATTTTGTTTATTAAAAATCCCTGTGGTTTTTTTGAAATCATCTGTTTTCCTTTTTTTTTGTGACGTTCGAAAGATATTGTTCGAGGGGCAGTTTTTAAAATCAGGGTTATCCCCCCCCCCTTTAAAAATACCCACAAACGGGGTTTAGAAGTAATCCACGCTTGCGTTTCTTCTGATTAAATTCGAACGGTCCCGTCGTTTCATCCCCGTGAGACATCACTTCACTGGCTTTCGTCGATACGTTCGTTTTCCCGCGTCGTCCTGCTTCCCACCGTCTTTTTAATCAGGCTGCTTATTATTTAAAATTTATACCCCCTTTTCCAGTTCCCCTTGTTTGCCCCCTTAGCCCCATTCTCAATTTCAAAAAATTTTCCCAATCCACATTCGCATTAACTACTCGACTTCGCTCACTATTAACTAAACCCAAAATTTAAAAATAATTTTCCCAATCCCCCATTTTTCGCTTTACTCCGCCTTCGCTCACTTTTAAAAACCCACCCCAAAATTTCAAAAAATACTCCAATCCACAGTTCGCTTTACTACTTCACTTCGGCCTCCTACCCAACTCGCTCCAAATTTAAAAATAATTTTCCCAAATTTCCACATTTTTCGTTTTAAATACTCGACTTCGCTCACTTTAACCCAAACTTAAATTTTTCAAAAAATACTAAACTGCTCCCCGCTTCTACTATTTCACTTCGCTCACATAAAACTCGCTCCAAACTTTCAAAAAATTTCCAATCCACAGTTCGTTTTTTACTACCCCGATTTTCCCCTCACTTTTTAATCCACCCCCCAAATTTCAAAAAATACCCCAAATTTCCACAGTTCGCTTTACTATTTCACTTCGTCCTTAAAACTCGCCCCAAAATTTTAAAATAATTTTCCAATCCACTTCCCCTTTACTACTGCTCGCTCACTATTAATCCGCCCCCAAAATTTAAAAAAATTTCTCCAACTGCTGCAGTTCTTACTTCACTTCGCTCGCTATCAACCCCATTTAAATTTTCAAAAATCCTCCAACTGCTGCATTTCCCTACAAACTTTAAATTCGCTCGCTTAAATTTCCCTTAAATTTTAAAATAAACCCCAACGCTGCACGTTCTACTACTTCACTTGGGTCGCTATAAATTTCCAAATTCAATTTCAAATCTTTTCCAAATTTACTTCCATTTAAACTTTTTCAACAAACCGGGGCTCATTTTAAAATTTCCTTTCAAACTCCTGGACCCCCGGGGACTTGGCCCCGTCCTAAGAAATTACCGTCGAAACTTAAATCGTAAAGGGTTGGGCAGGAAACGTTCCCCCTCCGCCGGAAATTTCCCTTTCCCACACCGACCCGGACCCGTCACGGCCTCCTCCCCCTTCCAACTCCCCCAAAAACCAAACCCTACCGTCCGTGTTCCCTCCGGGCGCACCAGCTCCTCTTTGGGTAAAGCTGACCCTACCCCGTGGAATCATGGGAACCCCCGAAAAACTTCTTTGCCTCTCCCCCCGGCTCGCACTAAAAATTTGGGCCCTATTTGGGCCCTTCGCTCTCCCCCATATCCCCCTGGGGTTTTCTTTTGTGGCCTTAAATCCCTAAAGACTTGGGGGATGTATGTGACCCTTTGGGCCCTGCATCCGTCCCCTTGGGACTTTTTTCCTCGAACCCAAATTATAATCGTGTTCGCCCAAAAGCAGTCGAGGGGACAAATTTCCCGATTTTACGGCGGCTCAGTGGGGCATCACCCACATTGGAAACTCGTTTTGGTTCCCCCCTTTGCCAGCATGGGCATTCTTTTGTTTACCCCGAGGGATTTTTTTTGGGGACATTTTAGCCTCAAACTAGCCCCCTTTCCCCAGGCTCCGACAATTTTTTTTAAAAACCCCTCCACTCCCGCCCCATTTTTAATTTTTTTTGACCCTCTTCGTTCCTCGTTTCCCCTTTTTTCCTTTTGGGGATTTAAAGGGTTCCCATTTTACCACTTTACTTTATTCCCGATACTTTGATTACCTCCAAATACATTATTACTTGTTATACAAATTGTGGCTGTTTTTGCATTTTGGTAGGCAAATCATTTTTTGGGAAAAATTTTATACCCTATTTTTGCTTTTTTTTAAACATGAAAAAGAGCTATCCAAAAATTATTTTGGGGTTTGGGAAGGTCAAAAGGGAAAGACAGGGTTTTAAAGGGCCGTTCCATTACAGTACCCTCTCTATGTTTCAGCAAATTTGGGTTTACATTTTTTGGTTAAAACAACCCCTAAATTTCCATCTGAAAAATTATGCCCTTCATTTTTCATAAATCCCACAAAAAATTTTTTTCTCTTCATAAAATTTTTATTGAAAAACTTTTTATTATTACATATGTTTTTAAATATTAAATTTATGTTAGGGTAACCACCCAAAACTCATGTCAAAAGCATGTTACCACCCCCTGTTTGGAATCAAAACCCAAAATTATAGTTCAAAATTAAAAAGCCCAAAGCTTCATCTAATTCGATTATAAAATACAAAACAAAAATCAAATTACGACATCTCCGTTGAATTACAAATACAAGTAAAAATCTAGGTTGAATAAAAGTCAAGCCCAAATTTAAAAAGGGGCCCCCGACTGCCTAGCCAAAACCTATCTCAGGGTTTTTCGCTTGGTGCGCAAAGGGTGGATGGACTGGGACTCGCTCGCGCATCGCCGTGGTAGTTCCCGCGTCGGGTTTTCCTCTTTTTCCGCCTCGGCTCGCCCCCTTGCTGCGTCCCGGGCCCAAATCCAGCTCGTTTTACCCAAACACCCCCCCAGCTCGGCTCCACCCCACCCCTGTCGGTCAGCTGTGTAGGGTTTTCCCCCCCTTTTTTAACTTGGGCCCTTTTGCTTTCTACATATCGGCGAAAACCATTTCCTACCTGATACTTCCACCGACCCCCCTTCTGGCTTTCGAACTTTTGACTTTTACTTCTTCCCCTACTTTCCAAAATTAAATTTCTTTGGGAACAGGGGAATTTACAATATCCTACATTTACAAATTATAAATCACCTCTTCAAAATAAAATACAAAAAATATGAGAAATGAAAAAACCAAATTTCTAATATTTTTAATAAAATACAATGCAATCGTGTAATGCATTCACGGGGTCAATTCTTTCTAAAAAACATAAAGTGGATTTTTTCCCTTTTCCAAATGATGTCCTCATTTTCTGAGAAAAAGGGTTTAAAAACCATACCTATTCAACTGTTGTTTTTTTCCTAGTTGAAGAGAAAACCTTCCGCAAAATTTTAAAATTGGTCGACAAAGTTAAGCGACTCCCCGTGATGCCCATTTTTTCCCCGCTCTTATTTATTTACGTCCGCCGCTGAGTATGAGAATTACTTTCCCCTCTAGCTTTTCCAATCACAAATCAATGGGGGTTTCCCTTTCCTTTCACAATGCAGTCATATTGGCGCCCGGGTGGTTACTCGTTTTGGGAAAGGGCCTAGGTTGGGTCCCCCATTCGATTTCCTCCTCCCCCCTTCCCTAATGTCATACCGCCTTTTGACTGGCAGAAAGCTATTTGGGAAAGAGTGGCTCGAAAAAAGGGACAATTATCCTGGCTCCAAAATTTCCAATGTTTTAGTAAAACCGAGGCAAGTTATTTAGAAGTTACCCCAGACCCAACAAACCACCTTCCCCCCTTAGACAAACATCCCTTTTTCCTCAGCAGGTTCCCTAGCAAAAAAACCCCATTTCACCACCTACAAAATTTCCCGAACCCTTCTTCTTCCGATCTAAAAAATTACATTTCCCCTTTCCCAAAAAACCCCTGTACCCCCTTTCCAACAATTTTTCCATTTCACTTCCCTCCAAATCTATACATACAAAGCTCGAATTGGTCATGATCTCATTTCCTCTTTCTATTCTAAACACTAACATATAAAATGACAATTAAAAAATAAAAATTTCCCCCCCGGGCGCACTCCCGCGCCGGGGACTCCTCCCCAAAAATTCCCACCCTCTCTAACTCCCCAAACCCATCTTTTTTTATCTTATGTTTTTCTTTCTCCGGGCGTAATCTACGTTCGGGGAAATCCCTACACAAAAATACCCCCTCTACCCTCCACGGGGTTTTGATGTATTTTTAATTTTGAAAACGTTCTCTCTTCTCTTCCTTTACATTCATGTTTCCTTTTTAAATGTTTTTGTTCTTTATTCTTAAATTTTAAAATTTAGTCCAAATCACATTCCTTCCGTCGTTTTCCCTTTCCCACCCCCCCCTATAAAGTATTCCTTTTTGAACCCGTCGATCATTTTCCCAAATTCCCGCATTTTTTCTTTCCCCACTTATTACCTTCCTCGCCCATTTTCCATCATATCTCCAAATTGTAAAAATTCCCCATTTTTTTTTTGCAGGCAACAGAGTAAAAAAAAAAATATTATCCCCCTCCCCATTATCATGCTCCATTTTCCCAAATTTTTGTTTCCTCTCATACATTATCCTTTTGCCGAGGAATCTCAGACCCTCCTTTCCTTATCCTACTCATCTCTCAATTTTCTTTCCCCGTCAAGCTACTTCTGGAAACCCCATTTCACTCTTCTCCTCTTCCTCCTTTTTCATTTCTTTCCTTTTTACTATTCAAAATTTTCATCCCCTGTCCCTTTCTTCAACCACCCCCCCTCCATACTAACCCACATTCTCCCTTATCTTCTTTTATGGGGACATTTTTTAAACCCCCTCATTTTTTTTCTTTAAAAACATTTGCCCTTTCATGTTTTCCATTTCTCTGGCCCCATTTTTTTCTATTCCCTTTTCATTTTCCCTTTCCCTTTCCCCATTCCCTTTTCCCCCCCTTTTTTGCTCATTTTCTCCCTTTCGCTGTTCATTTTTTCTATCATGCTTTTTTCTTTGCTCTCCCCTCTGCCTTTACTATGATGGCCCTTATCGAATTTTTTGTTTTTTCTCTTTTCCCCCCCCCTAAATACTTTATCAATTTTTTCACCAGTTTGCTTTTTTTTCTTCCCACTATTCGTTCTAATTTTCAGTTACTTGCGGAAATTTTCCCTGTTTGCTGATCACTTTTTCTTTATTCCTTTCAGCTCTTTTTTTGTATCCTTGCTTTGTACTGTTTTTTTGTGTCGATTTGTTTTAGTTCCGAAAGTGTTTCCTTTTGCTTGGGTTTTTTTTATTTTTGTATCAATTCTTTTAGTTCCGACTGTGTTTTTTTCTGCCTTTTTTTTGTCTTCCTCTGCCGTTTTTTTGCCCTTTCCCCTGCCCGTCTTTTTATTTTTGTTCAATTCGCTTTAACTCCCATTTAGTTTTCCCTTAAAACCCCATATTTCTTGCTTACGGGCGTCTCCCGTCCTTGATTTTCCTGCATTTTCCCCCCTGTTCAGGGATTCTTTTGGGTTTTCCCCATTTCTACCCCTTTGGCCCAAATTTTAATTCTTCGTACTCTGCCATTTTTTCCCTTTTTCGTTCGGTTGTTTGCTCATTTTCCCTTTTTTCCCCAGGGGTTGGGCCCTTTTCGTAGTGAAACCCCCCCCCTCTTTCTTTTTTCTTCCCGTTCTCTTGCACTTTTCTTTGGGATTCCGTTTTTTAAATATATTTCTCTCTCCTCGTTCTCACCTCAACTGTGCTAATTTTTATTTTTTTTTTCAGTTTTCCCGGTTTCCCCACAAGTTTTTTTTCCCAAACTCTGGGGGCGCTATTTAAAGAATTTTTTCCCCTTAGTTGGGGCGACATATTGTCCAAAAATGGACCCGTTTTAAAGCCCCTAGTTGGACGACATATTGTTCCCCCATTCGGCCTTTTTTTTATAAAAACCCCCAGTTGGACATTAGATTGTCCCCCTTCAAGGGCATCCTCCTTTTTCCCCCTTTCTTCCCCTTTAAATTTTTGGGCCCCCAAAATTGACTAACAAAAATGCAATTCTAATTCCCAATTGGGGGAAACCTTAGTACAAGTTGGTCCCGGGAGCTGGATCCCTAAATTTTGCCAAATTCAAATTTTTATTATAACAAAGATGAATTGGGAGACGATTTGTCCGACTCGGAGGCGCCCACTTTGGGTGGGCTGATGCCGGGGTCTCGTTCAACTGGGGGGGTGGTAAAAGGGGCCCTCCCAAAAAACCCATTGGTCTAGTGACAGGATAAAAGGTCATGCACAATCTACAGGGTTGTAAAAGGGGTTTTTGGGTTACAAATTTTCCCGATATATTGTTACGGTTTTATAAATGGTGATACAAATTTTATAACCCCCACCTAGTTTGGGTTTTTTATTACAAAATGCTGTGGGTGAGCCCAAAATTTTACAGTGGCCCCGATGGACTTTGGGAAACTACTAAATTGCTATTATAAATAAAAAATTTTGGTGTTTGTACTCTCTGTCTCCTTTTTTTTGTGACGTTCGGGAAAATGATTTTTTCATGGGGGCCGTATTTAAATCGGGTTTTCGATTTAAATAAAAACACCCACCCCTGGGTACGAAATAACCCGCTTGCGATCTTTTTGATTCATTCGAAAGGGGTTTCCGTCAGTTTTATCCCTTTTAAAACGATCACTTCACTGGCGTCGATCGATACGTTTTGTTTTCCCCCCCGGCACTGCTTGGGACCCGTCCCTTTTTAGGGGTCGCTTTTTTATTTCCCAAAAAATACTCCAAATTTACCCTTTTACCTTGCTTTCTCCCCATTAGCTCGTCTCAATTTTAAATAATATTCCAATCACCCGTTCGCATTACTAATCGCTTTGTCACTTTTTAACTCACTCCAAAATTTTAAAAAAATTCCAAACCACAGTTCGCTTTAACTCTCGCCTTCGTCAATATTAATCCACTCCAAATTTTAAAAATACTCCAATCCACAAATTTGCTTTATACTTCACTCGCTCACTACAACTCGTCCAATTTTTAAATATATTCCAACCACAGTTCGCTTTTCTTTTCGACTTCGCTCCTATTAATCCACTTCAATTTCAAAAAATTTCTCCCAAATGCTGCACGTTCTACACTTCACTTCGCTCACTTCAAATCGCTCCAACTTTCAAAAAAATATTCCAATTTCCCCAGTTGCTTTTTACTCGACTTCGCCCCCTTTTAACCCCCCCAAATTTTAAAAAATACTCCAATCCCACAGTTCGCTTTTCTACTTTCACTTTGCTCACTATCAAAATCGCTCCCCCCCCCAAAAATTTTAAATAATATTCCAATCCACATTCGGCCCTTTTTTTTTTCGACTTCGTCACCCATTAATCCGCTCCAAAATTTTAAAAATTCCCAAATGCTGGGAGTTCTACTTTCTTTTACCTTTGCTCGCTATCAATCCACTTTTAAAATTTTAAAAAAAACTCCAACGCTGCACGTTTTTACACTTTACTTCCCCTCGCATCAAACCACTTTTAATTTTAAATAATATCCAACTGCTGCACGTTCTACTACTTTACTTCGCTCGCTATCAATCCACCTTCAATTCAATACTATTCCAATTTACTTCACACTCTACTTCTCAACTCCGCTCACTGTTAAATCACTTTCAAACTCCTCGACCCCCGAGACTTAGGCCGTCCTAAGTACTACCGTCGTAACTTCATCGTGAAGTTGGGCAGGCACGTTGCCCTCCGCCGAGTAACTCCACTTCACACCGAGGCCGGACCACGTCACGAGCCTCCTCCGCGTCACTACCCCAAACCAACTACCGTCCGTGTTCCTCCTGAGCACCTAGCTCCTCGTCGGTCAGCTGAGCTAACCCCGTGGAATCATGGGAATTCCCCGAAAAACTGTCTTTTCCCCTCTACCCGGCTCGCACTAAACTTGCCCTAGTTGGCTTCGCTCTCCGCCATATACCCCTGTGGTTTCTTTTGTGGCCTTCATGCTCACGACGATCGGGATGTATGTGAGCCTTGGCTGCATCCGTACCCTTGGACTGTTCCTCGAAGCCAATTATAATCGTGTTCGCTAAAGCAGTCGAGCGGACTAATTCCGACTTTACGGCGGCTCAGTGTGCATCACCGCACATTGGTACATCGTCTGGTGTCGCCCTGCCAGTCATCGCTATTCAATTTGATAGCCCGAGGGATGTTTTTGCGACATTTTAGCCTCGAACTAGCCTCCTTCCCCAGGCTCAGACAATTTTATTTAGCCTCCACTGCAGTCCCAGTTTAATATTTTGATCTCTTCGTTCCTCGATTCTCCAGTTTCTGTGTGATTTGCATTTTGGTAGGCAAATCAGTTATTGAATAAATTATAGCTATATTTGCATTTTTGACATGCAAATGAGCTATCCAAAAATTATTTTGTGGTTAAGGAAGGTCTAATGGAGACACGGTGAAGCCGTTCCATTACAAGTTAAATTATCATATATTTATATTAAGGCCGAGAGCCGTCAAATGTAAATAAGGATATTACCACACAATCACTAAATTATAAGGAAATCTTGTTTAGGGCATTTTTGTATCACTCGACTTTAGCTGATTTCTCGGTGTTTTTGTAACTAAAGGAACAAACTAACTAAAAATTACAAACGTTTAAAAATATATTAAATAATGCTTCCTGTTGCCTAGTGTTTTAGAAAATAAAACAATAGATGCTTTTGTTGCAAAATAGTCTCCTTCATTTCTGACCTGGAGATCCTAGTGCTCTTTGGCTTCCCCCCCGATCGTGGTTTGGCCCACGTTCGCAACGGTAGGCCCTTTTCCCCCAAACCCGTCGGTCCGTCTTCACAACTGTTGTGTGTTGCGTGTTGCGTGTTGCGTGTTGCGTGTTGCGTGTTGCGTGTTGCGTGTTGCGTGTTGCGTGTTGCGTGTTGCGTGTTGCGTGTTGCGTGTTGCGTGTTGCGTGTTGCGTGTTGCGTGTCACAAGGATAATTGACTCGGTATATCATAGGGGTAACAGGCTCGGAAGAAAATTGCCCCAGATGCCCCAGATGCCATAACAGTAGAGGTGATACGACAACATAAGATATAGTTTCAACAAGAGCTTAAAATACATGTATTTAATAATGGTTGAGGGACAGTATAACTAAGATATCTTACAGTGTTTTAATATACAAAGAGGTTCTGTTCGTTTTTTCAAAAGGTTGACCCACTGCCTGCTCGAATGGGATGAACCCATCCCATTCGAGCAGGCGGTGGGTTGACCAAATGTTGGTCAACTTTTCTGTGTGGGCGGAGTATTGTTGTGAAGCAGACAGGAGCAAGGAAGGTCGTGCTTCTTTTGAGAGACTCAAGAGTAAAATTGCCAAATAGCCACAGGGATATAAAAGGGCCGGTCTGGATTGGGGAAATCTCGCTCTTTGCACAGACTCGTGCAAGAAGGACCTCTCCCCAGGACCTAGCCACCTGACCTCTAAACTATTAAACTTCTGAGCCGAGCCAGTGTTCTCTAGGACTTGCAGACTCTTGAGCTCTGCAAGTCAGCTTAGGTTAGGGAGACTCGGACGTGCCGGCAGCAGCTTAAGCGAACGGCCTGTTAACACGCCGGCCTTGGTTGCCTAGTCAAATAAATGGCCCAACCACAGCACGACTTCGTGCAGGAACTCCACATAAAACAGCAAATACGACTAATAGTATGTAGCATTATCCAGAAAGTCAATAATCTTATAGCCCTGTACCTGCCACAACTAGACTTAGAAGCAAGGCAGGAACGTTTCGAGGTCATTGAGGCAGGTCAGGTATTAATTCATGCAGTCCTACAAATTAAAGATTGGAGCGGCGCGGAACGCGCCTTAGAGCTCGAGACGCATGCCAGGGCACTAAATGGAGTTTTCCAAGAGGTGCAGCAACGTCTTAGGCAGGTGCTGGAGGAGCGCGCACGGTTGGACCGTGAATCCGCCCTGAGGAACTCTCTGAACTCCTTGAGGGACGGGTACGAAGGTCAGCGAGTTTAAATCTTTGATTTGTGCGCCATGGTGACCAGCTTGAGTGTAGAGGTGGCTGAAGGTCGGGCCGATATAGGGCGGAGATCGGGCGGCTACGGGCCGAATTGATCCAGTTGCCAGCTAATATACATGCCGTCCTGGAGGCCTGCATCGAGCGAGTGGGGCGAATGCACGCGGAGGCGAGCGCTCGGGCACCCACCCTGACGGTCGTTCGTCAGAGCGTCTCGTCCTCGGGCGGCGACGATGAGGATGCGGCCAATAGTGTCGAGCTCAGCCCTCCGCCCAGTCGTCCTAGCCTAGTGTCGTCCCGTGAACTCCTGCGTTCCCCCGGGTCTAGCCACTCCAGTGGGGCGGTAGGGTCGACCCTTGAATGTGAGGTCGTCCGGTTGGGAAAAGTGGTTAGGTACCAAAGGAGGCGGCAGCGGTGGAGGGTGGTGCCCTATTAGTCAGCGAGGTCAGAGCGTGGTGGGTGGTTTGGACAATGGCGTGGTTTGGTGGGCAGTAGCGGGTGGGTTGTGGGTGGGGGTAAGGGTGCGTGGCTCGGTGGGTGGTATTTAACAAGAGCGTGTGGCTTGGTGGGTGACGTTCCCGTCCGGGGAGGTGAGAAACAAGGATGTATTTATATATTTTTTACTCTTTTACTTTTTTTTTACCCCCCCTTTCTCCCACTGGATGAAGTTTTTACAAAGTTTTTTTTTATATGGAGATACGAACTTGAACGAGATCCGTCTCAGTAGTATAGCGGCTTGATCTCGAGAGGGATTGGGCCATCAAATTCCAACTCGCAACCTTCTCGTAGTTTGGCCCGTGATTAGGGAAGTTTTTCTCCTTGAAACTAATGGCGAGCTCTGGGTCGTCGTCGGGGACTTTCCCCTTCCCTTTGACTACCTCCCCGACGGCGACGACAATGACAACACGGACGGATGATGACACAGACGGAGACGACCACGACATGGGGGGACGCCTGCCCTCCCAATACGCTTGTGGCTGGTTCTGACCAGCACAGGCCTGCCCACCCCTTGTCCCCCCGCGTCATCCCTTACGTCCCAACCTTCGTCTCTATTAGCCAAGTTGCATAAATATGAGACGTTAAGCAATATCCAATCAAAATCCAATCGAGAGGGATTGGCCCTGGTATGTGAAAGAGCAGTCTCACTCAAGCATTGGCTCGACACCATACCTTCCGACCGTTTTGCTGGCAGGTTCTTGTCTTGGCGTCCCCGCTTGGACTACGCTAGGTAGCCTAGGCTAGAGTCGAGGGTAAACCCTACAGGGTCCCGACTCCCCCAACCCGTCGGTCCGTCTTCACAACATACGCATTAATCCAAATTGTACAAGGCCGCTTCGCGAACGCTTTTTTAGTCTCGTTGATGGATGAGCTTTTTTGTAAGTTTTTAGTTTGCAAGGGATCTCTTTCCTTTTGCAAGTGCTTTTAGAACGCATTGTAGATCATTGATGTCATGTTTCTATTGTTACTTGTAAACTGTTATTATTATTCATAAACAACTTGTATTAAATTTCTAAGAATTCTGGTCAATTTTTTCAACTTTTTCTTTCAAAAGATACTACATCACCATAACCTTAATGTCCATGTAAAATATGAACGTTGTAGCCCCACCCATTTGGTCAGAATCGGCCCAAATGTCATGAAAATATCGCACTTAAATTCGAAAAAAAATCGTAAAAGTACGATATTCATGATCTAGGTGCCCGTTAGGGCGCCGCAGCCAAGCCGCGGTGCGCTACACACTCAAGCACCTTATACACCAAGCAGAGTTGGGGTGATTTCGAGGTGTTACCCAGCCGTCATGTAACGTGATGTGAACTTGAAAACTATCACAATCGAGGGGATTTAGGTACCTGACAACACATGCCAAATTTTATTGGGGTACGATTATTCCTTCTTGGTGAAAAAATGGCTTAAAACATGCTCAAAATCACTTTAAGGATGTTAGCTACTGCTACTGCTACTGCTACTGTTAACATCTAATTCGTCAGTTTCAATCGGCCCGCGATTCTGACCAGACGGGTGGGGCTACAATGTTCATATTTTACATGGACATTAGGGTTATAGTAATATAGTCTCTTTTGAAAAAAAAAGTTGAAAAAGTTTGCTGGAAGGCTTCCAAATAAAGGTTTTAAAATAAGCCTTAAACACTAGGCATACAATCAACAAGTAACTATAGTTTACTTGACACTTGTTGACGGTACAAGCAGAGTTAGGCGGGAAAGTGCGATACGTAAACAAATAGCGGACATTTTAAATTTTTCTTCTTTGTGTGGAACGAGCAAAGGTGTCATTATAAAAATCATTATCATATAAGTCATTATAAAACAAATCAGAAACCGTCCCTGGCCTAGGCCCAGATGTAGAAAATTATTTATAATACAACAGTGTAGCTCTAAAGTTCCATTAGGCTATAGGACTAGATAAAATAAATACTAACATTACATGTTTGACAAGCCCTAGGCCTTTCTTAGCCAACCCTAGGCCAGCACAACCTTTTTCTGACACACTTTCCGCACAAATAACCAGTTTTGATTACTAAAAGCCTAATGCAGATGAACAATGGTATGATAGTCCTAGGCTATTCAAAAATTTACGGCAATAATAAGCCTTTTCTTTTTTTTTAATAAACTCACGCAATCTGCTGTCACTTTTAATGAAAACGTAAAACAAAAGATGGTGAAAATTTTCAATATTCTTTTGATTATCTGATGATTTACATGGCTGTGGATGCAGTGAAATAGGTGTAAAATAACATTAGTTGTGCGTTTGTTGTTACATGGGAAAGTTTTAATTGGATGTGAGTTGCCTAGACTTAACCAGTCCTTATACCGTCGTTATACCATGGTTATACCACCTATACCCAGGATGTACATGAATCCGGGCCTAGATATTTTACATCCTATTGTTATTGCTAATACCATAAAAATTAAATCAACTTTGATAAAAATATTATATTTTAACAAATTATTTTGTAATGGAACTTGAAAAAGTAATGAGATCAAACACATAACAAAAACTTGTAGAAATACAGCCAAACCTTACACACTCAAAAGGAATGAGATCTAAAAAAAGCGCCAAGCTCATCTACCCTTCCACATTTGTGCATTCTTAATTTATAAACGTACAGTGTCCCATAACAGCATCCTCGAAAAGCTTGGCAAAATAGAATTTGCATGTTTACGTTTAAATTAATTAGAAAAAAAGAACTTGGATAAACTATTACGTTTAAATTAATAATAGCAAATTCTATTTTGCCAAGTAAATATTTCTTCGATTGTACCCAAAAAAACGTGGCAGGTCTAAGTTTAGAGATTTCGAAGGTTCCCTCCAATTTTCATCAGGATCGCATATGCCGTTTGCCCGGTAGAGCGCGAACAGACAGACAAAAAAACATTAAAGCTAAATGTTTTGAGGGGTTTAGTGAAATTGAAGTCTTTGCTTTGCTCATCCAAATCCAAAAATTGTACTGAAAGGGTCTGAACTAGATTTTCAAAGTAATGTTTAGTATTTAAAGGTTATTATAGAGTATAGACCAACTTTTAAATTTTCATCAGGATGTTAAATATATATGAAAAATTATTAGCAAATAAATTGGCTATATGCACATAATTAGCAAACACTTGACAATGGGCAAGATTGATGACATATAAAACAATAATTACACCTCATTTTGAATACTGCAATTCTCTACTCTGGAAATCTGGTAATGATATCGTTAGAAAGTTACAAATATTGAAAAATAAAGGAATGAGAATTGTATTGAGGGTTCACAAAAGAACACATGTTAAAGATATGCTGGATGTTCTTGAATGGATGACGGTTGAGCAACGATTGGGCCTGAAGGTACTAGTTTTTATCCGCAATGTTGTGGATGGAAAAATCAATTATGACTTTGATGAGTTCATTACAAAAATAATGAAGTTCGCGATCACCAAACTAGGCAGGCCAATCAATTTCATTTAAACTTACAAAATAAAGACTAGGAAACAAAAATCAATTTTTATTAAATGGAATTATAACAACTTGAGTATTTTATTTAACGTCCTTTGCTTTATCCCATTAATATACCCTAAACTAGGTCTATACCTACTTATAATAGCCTACCAAACAGTATCAAAGAAAGAAGATTCAATAAATATAGAACTGAATGTATTGATCTTTTAAAATCTGAATTTTATATGTAGGAATGTGACTGAAATTGTTTTGGAATGTTTGAAAAAGTTTTATTATTAATTATGTATAGAGTGTGTTTTCTACTTATGTGAAGTATGTATATTACGGTATATGATGTGTATTTGTATTTTATATTGTTTGTAATGATTGTGACATGTTACGAACTAGCGAAAGCTAAATAAATTATTCATACTACAACTACCTTTTACAAAGAATCTCATCACCCCACCCCAACTCGTGTTAGAATAATAGATTGGAAATACCTGTTATGTGCGGCGCCCACGAGAATGATTTGTGTAACGTGTATATTTATAAAATATTAATTAAGCAGTTTTCAGCTGAAGCCAAGGGCTTGCTGGTGTAAATAGAGTACAACGAAATTACTAATATATAAAATAAATCTTCTTATGGACATTTGTATTACTTAGTCGATGTTTTGATGTTTTTATACTTAAAGAGAAAAAATAACCAAAAACTATAAACGCCTTAAAATGTATTAAATAAATGCTTCCTGTTGCCTTAGTGTTTTCATATAATAAAACAATAAATGCTTTTGTAGCGAACCAGACTTCTTCATTTGTGCCCTGAAAGTTTCCTAGATTCTCTCTGGCTTCTCCCCGGCCCGCGCCCGCAACGGTAGAACCGACTTCCGAGTGAGACGTTTTCCTTTTCGCCCACCTTATATTAGTCGGTGAACTGTAAGCTTCAACGATAGAGAATTCTGTGTGTTGGCCAGGGTAGGACGCCAAGGTTAAGACCCAAAGAGATAACGGGAGGGGGTTGTATCACAAAGAGAAACAGTCGAACGAAAGTTGATTCAGTACCACCAAAAGAAACAGTATCGTAGGTGGACGGGATACAGTCTCTATAAACAAGAATTATTGTAACAAGAATTGTCTCGATACAATCTTCAGACCATCTCTGGCAAGTTTTCTTATGCAGCGCCCTTGCTTGGATGAGTGTGTACAATATTGGAATTTATTAAGGAGTAAACTGAAAATACAGAATCAAACGAAGATAAGCTTCCAGTAGTTCCCGAACCCCCGACAGTCGGCCGGCTTCATAACATTTATAATCCAGGTCTTAGATGGTTTTAATCAGCAAAAAGTAAAAAAAGAATGTAATAATCCAACCAATAAATTATAAATTGTTCAAAATGTATCAAAATGATTGCTTTTTGTTGCGATGCACAGTTTGTGTATTATCACTGCTTTAGTTGCGAAAATACTGACGTCTTATAATTTGTAACTGGAATACCCCCTTGGTCTTCCGAAAGCCCTACCGATAAACTTCACAGGTCTTTTCTAGGATAATCTACCCACGGCGACACCAAGACAAAGAACAGTGGCTGTCCTCTTCCCAAGGAGAAAGGTGACTCCACTACCCCGCCTTATTCTTTGGTGACGCAGCATCCCCTCGTCGAAGACAGCCATGAACCTTAGAGAATACGATATCCTGGTGAAGCCAGTGAATGTTTGTTGATCTAAGAGCATGTGTTATGGTTCTTTACTTTCGGTTTTGAAGTGGTTGGAGTGACTTCATACTGGTATGAGCAGCGCCAGCCAAGATGGGGCAAGCATAATATATGTAATGAAAGGCCGGATAATTTGTCGGTACATCGTTAGTCTGTCTCAACGTGATAAAGATTGCCTGCCAATAAGAACCAAGGAGTTTTCTCATTTGTTAGGGCCTTGTCCTCCACCTGTTAAATTCTCTGTTAATAGCTTAGGTATAAATACAGCCTGTTTCATCATTCATCTCATCAAATTATGAATAAAAAAACAACACTTTTACTTTAGTAAAAGTTAAAAATCTATTATGACATACTAATAAGGAAAAAAATACCCGGGGTATTATATGATTGTGCAAAATTATTTGCCAATTTATGTGGTGGTGCTTGCTTCATCTCATCAGTCTTGAAGAAGCCACCAACATGGGTGGCGAAACGTCGAGCAGTGCCTCATCATCGACACGACGCAACAGCCCAAGGATCATACATAAGTCATCCACGGGTCGTGAAAGCTTACAATAAAAAAAAATGTATTAGATTTTTTATTCACAAGAACACGACAAATGGTAAAACTTGGAGGCCAAGTACAGTTTATAAAAGTTAGTCCCTCAAAGCATTGATATTAAAATGTTGGCTTTGTATAGTTTTTTGGTTGAAATTGTTTCCTGTTGCTTCTCGTATCTGCGAGTAAAATACTCCCCTACTTGCTAGCTGCTGTTTGCGAGAAGGACTTTGCCTCTATTCTCGCCCTGTACGATCGGCAGAGGAATATTCTGGGCCACGATCAATGCTCCGAGATCATGTGTCAATTATCTTTGTTGATTTTTTTATATTTAAAAGGTCACTTTACAAATAAACAACAAAAACACCGTGTAGGTTTACTTGTAATTAAGCAATAAAAAAGTGAAAAAAATATCGACCAGGGTCAAAATGAGTCCGACGTCGCCCAGCCGTGGCGACTCACTGTCCGGGTGCTCTAACTGACTACGCTACACTGACTCATCGAGTATAGTTGATATTTAACTGACGATATTGTTGAAAATATAGCCTTGATTTTTTATTAGCTAACAGAGAGCGCTAGTTGCCATAGTTTTTCCCGAATGACTGCTAGATGGCGCCACCCTGCACCGCGAAGTTCGTAGACACTCCGCTAGGAGATACAGATTATATAAATGACAGGAGAGATTATCAGAATAGCAAAGGCAGCGACTTTTTGACATTTAATAACAATAATAAACACAAGCACCTCAACATATTCTAGATAAATGTATTTTATTCGGCCAATACATGCCACGAATCAAACTCTAGTCATAGTACAGGTAAAATACAATTAATAGTAGTAGTAGTAGTAGAAATCTTTATTTAGCATTTTGCTATTTTTACATAGGCCTACACATACACAAGCATTATACAATTTACTTTTACATATTCATTAAATTCAGTCCTCAATGGACCAGACTGTGCGTCTGGTATTTACATTTTAATCATTCAAAGCATTTTCATTTATCATATTAACTTGGTTTAGTCCAGAAATCCTCAGTACCAGTAACATCTCTATTCCATCCGCATCCTTTAACTATCTTACAGCAATTAACTCTAAATCTGTTTATCTCTTGCACGTTTCTAACTTCTAACGGTAGCCTATTAAATATTCTCATCCCTTTTGCAAAAATAGTGTTATTTCCAAATTTAGTTCTATTTCTTTGAATGATAATATTTTTTCCATTTCTAGTGTTATAATGATTTTCTTTTATGTTTATTAACTTTCTACACAAGTATCCTGGCCCTATTCCTTTCGAGATTTTAAACAAGAAAGTTAGTGTGTTTAAAAGAATTCTTTGTTTGACGTTCAGCCATCCTAACGCTTCGCACATCTCACTAATAGATGTTCGTCTAGATACCCATAGTATACACCGCATTACTTTATTTTGTAGCTTTTGCATCCGTGTTATGTCATTTTTATTTAGTAAGAATAAAATAGAACTACAATAGTCAAAATGCGGAGTTATTATTGCTTGGCAAATTTTAATTTTGCTACTAATTGGTAGATTTCCACACATTCTTTGAAAAAGTCCCACTTTCCTGGCTAACTTCTTAATGATCTGTTGTCCATGTTTTTCAAAAGTCAGGTTTTCATCAAATATTATGCCCAAATATTTGAAATCATGTACAACATCTATTTTTGCTCCACTAATTTTTAGGTCAATTTCATTTAATTCAATTTGCTTTCGCCTATTTTTGTTACATATCACCATTGCCTTTGTCTTTTTTACATTTGGTGTCATCTTGTTATACCCAAGCCATTGTTCTAGTCTGCTTAAATCTTCTTTTATATGTAATAAAACCATTTCCAGATTTTTCCCACTGCATACAATTAGAATATCGTCAGCATAAATATAAATTTTACAATATTTAAAGATATGCACTATGTCATTAATATATAAAATAAAAAAAATAAAAAAAAGTGGTCCAAGGATTGAGCCTTGCGGTACCCCATTGTTGTTTTTACTTGATTTAGAATATGTATGAATAGTAATAGTAGTAATAGTAGTAAAATGAATAGTAGTATGATTTATTTATTTAGCTTTCGCTAGTTCGTTACATGTTACAATCATAACATACAATATAAAATACAAATACAAATAATATAACATAATATACAATTATGCGCTTCACATAAGTAGAAAACAGAGTCTATACATAATACAAAATTAAACTATTCCAACAATTTCAGTCACATTCCTTCATATGGAAATTCAGATTTAAAAAAATTAATTTATTCAGTTTTATATAAATATTGAATCTACTTTCTTTGATACCGTTTGGTAGACTATTATATAATTTGATTCCATTATAAAAATTGATTTTTGGTTAACTGTCATATTTTGTATGTTTAAATGAAATTGATTGGCCTGCCTAGTTTGATGATCATGAACTTCATTATTTTTGTTAATGAACTCATCAAAGTTGTCATTGAATCTAAGCATAAAACAGAAAAACGGTTTTTGGGGGGTACCAATCGTAGGGTACACGTCCGTTCAGGCGACTCCCTCTGGGCCTTGGTAGAACTTTGTCCAGATAACTCCTCTGATATCGTTTAAAGAAGTTTGAAAGAATTCAAAATTGTGCCAACACACATATTGTGGATTACATTGAGCCTAGTACTTCCACGCTTCGTATTGTCGCATAACCACACCAGAATCACCCTTGAAGGAAGTTGACGGTTCGTCTGTGTAGACCTTAACCTATCCCATCGGGTGTCTAGGAACCTCTGTATTCAAGACGTCTAGTCCATCACTCCACCATCTGCTCGAACCAGTGCCTACATATAAGTAAAACCTATTGCCGAGCTGCCAGATTTGGAACCTCTGTCTATCCGAGGAAATTTAATAGAGCTACCAACTCTGCAATATAGTGAATGCCAATTTTTTGTATTTTGCTGTTATCAAATGTTAACATTTTGTTAATATGATTCTATTGTTTTATAAGAGTTTTTTACTCTCTCACAATTTGTTATGTAGAGGCTGGCAGGTAACTTGTGCTTAACCTTCCTACTTAGCATTGTGACTGAGTAATTGATTGAGCTGGCTCAAGAATTAAACGCGAGACTCTGATACGGAAGGTTCCGGATAAGAATTCCTTCGAGTCCGGCAATCCTGACTGAAGTTTTTCCGAGTTTTTCCACAATAGTTAATGAGAATGCAATGGATTGAGTTCTCTTAAAATAGCCCTCGGTCATCCACCCCCCTAACTCCAATATTGGCCTACCTATAGTTAGACACCTGAAGAGGGGCATGCATTGCACCCTGGGCAGGTTTACCGTTATGAATTAAAAAGTAAAAATAAATTTATGTGACTAGGCCTAAATGGGTAAAGACTCTTAATACGAATGTATTTATTTTATTATACTTATATAAATGCCAAGCAAGGATTTTTACTCGCATTTAGTAACTTATCACCTTACCAATGGCCAAACAAAATAAATTAGATGTACTCCGGCACCTCCATCAAATATCTAGGAAAACGCCAAAGTCGTTTTTAGACGAGTGAGTGAGTCATGTGTTGAGTACCCGGGAACATTCCACTTCCTCCTTCTACCTATAAGGCTAGATCCAGCATGGGTCTTTCCTCCCTAGCCCCATCCCACTCTCAGTTTTGCATGTTAATTTTGCTTGCACATGCAAAACTGTGTTAACTTGAGTTGTGCAAGATGTGGCATAAAAAGTGATGTTATGTTACCACAAACTACATCACAGCTTATATACCATGTCCCTTGATTATCACGAGCCAAAAATAAAGCCTTGTAATTGGTTGTTAAGAGCTTGAACAGTTATCTTAGCCTGTTTTAACACACATATCAACTAACTGTCCATAATGATGGTGCATGAGCTCAGATTTTTAAGCAGTTTCTGATATCTTTCAAGACACTATTTTGGCATGCGCAAATCTCGAAACACAGCTGGCATTACATGCTTTACAGTTGACGCGCCCTTATACCAACAAAACTGAAAATCCTATCATTTATACCAGTATATCAAATCAAAATAAATGCTAATGTTCCCGGGATCTCAACACAAGACTTGCTCACTCGTCTAACAACGACTTTGGTGTTTTTCTTGTCTTAAGCCACACTCTATGAATCAATGGGCAACATACGTTTAGCCAAACATATGCTATAACAATGAAGATTTTCGGGTGTGTCTAGAATGTAAACTGGCCTGCTAGCCTACTAAAACTTCTCATATAACTAACTTGCAGGTGGCCATCAATTGCTCGAATGAGACCATTGTCTGCTACAACCATTCTTGTGGCAAGTAAAATGTCAAGTTAGGACGCAATAAGCAAACAATTTAAGTCAGATTTTTTATCAATATGGTCCTGATATTTACTTATGGATTACATACTGCGAACTGTATAATAATAAGAAACAGAATTGAACTTAAAATCAATACATCATAACCAAATAATGAATAAATTCTGAAGAGAACATATTAAGTTTTATTGATCACCACATTTGGCTATGTGGGGAGGTAGTCTGCTATACTATATAATAACAATTGGTCACCAATTTCGGGACGTCAGTTCTGATAAATGAGCTTCTAAACTAAGATATCAGTAACGCATAAAATCCCATTTAAAGAGGCTATTACCCCAAAAAATTATTACTTACCACATAATCTTTAGCATAAAACTACACGCAAATGACCGTTTAGAAAATAATATCTTGTAACTGTGATTTTACACGATTTTTAAATTTTTTTGATCATGAAATTTGCGAAAATTAGCGTTTAAGAAATTTCTTAAATCGGTTTTAACTTGCTCCTTTTTTCCACATAGATACTAGAGCATCATACCAATCTAAAATGTTCATTATTACATCATCGTGCCTTGAAATTGTGCATAGATATACACTCGTCGATTGCGTCGGGGCCTACAGGGTTGGCTTGGTCGCTTTGATTTGACAGCCGCTTTAAGCGGCTGTCACACGATTGAGAAAATCGCGCGAGTTGGCTCGCGCGAGTTTATTACCATCCTTGTCACACGACAGTCAATGAAGGTAAAAACAACGCCACCTATTGGTGTTCACTGGTCACGTGTTATGGTAGTGGGTTCTGATTGGCTCTCGCTACCTCGACTTGCTAGGAAGTTGAACAAGCTGGACATTTTTCGTGGCGAGCGCGAGCTCGCGCTCGCTGGCTCACCGTCTGACGGGGAGGCGGTGAGTTCCATGTAAACAAGTGTAGGCCTACTCCCAGAGAGTTACTCGCGCGAGCCAACTCGCGCGATTTTCTCAATCGTGTGACAGCCGCTTAATAAAATAATATGATTTTCTAAGGAATGCACTACAGGTGCTCATAGATTAAATAAATAAATTGTATTTAGAGTCTATCAACTCAGTTATATAACTGATTTTCAGTGAAGGACTTTAAATCAAAGCGACCAAGCCAACCCTGTAGGCCCCGACGCAATCGACGAGTGTATATCTGTGCACAATTTCAAGGCATGATGTAATAAATGAACATTTTAGATTGGTATGATGCTCTAGTATCTATGTGGAAAAAAGGAGCAAGTTAAAACCGATTGAAGAAACTTCCCAAAACGCAAATTTTCGCAAATTTCATGATCCAAAAAATAAAAAAATCGTGTAAAATCACAGTTACAAGATATGGTTACAGCTCTCTGTACAAAGTATCTATTAGACCTTGGACAAAGAGTTCAGATTTATAGAAGACTGTACCACTGCTAGGTATATTTACTTTAAAATGTGTTATTGTTATATTTTTGTTTGTTTTCGATCTTTTGACACTGACAGAAATACGTGAAGAATAATAGTTTGGTACTTATTAAAAGTGTTCTTAATCAATCGCATTAAATAACATTTTGCTTTCACACTACAAGGTATGAACAGTGTTGCAACGTGAACAGAACTGAGAAGATTCCAACTACAGATGAATGAAGACGTTATCGCCGGACACAGAACGACAAACATAACCTATCACGACTACTCAATACCGTTCCGCCGACGATCGTACATTGCGAAAGGGCGAGCATATAATAAAGGTCTAAACGAACTATATTTTAAAATCGCAAATTAATAAATTCAATAAAGTGTGCCAACGAAGACAATAATGAAGTGAGCCCAATTCATACGATCAAGTTTATTTCCATGGAAACATGACGTACATTTCACTTCGAACCAAATCTATCTGTGTGGCACATGCATTTCAAATTTGCTGCCAGATTTATAAAATATTTACACAATATAAGTCTCAGCTCCATCATAAATACTAACCATACACTAATGGTCATAATCTACCACATATTTACCACCAACTCATTCACCAAAACTCCAAAAAGGTGAGAATTTAATCCAAATTGTTCATTGCATTTGAGTCGTGCACCTTTACAGGCGGGCCTAAAATAAAATAATATGAAAGACTAACATAGGCCTAAAGGACTAGGCCTAGCTTAACCTCAGACACAGATAACTGCGGGAGTTCTTGCATTCTGACTGTCATGGTATAAAAGTCAGTTACTATAGGCCTAGATTATTGATGCTCTGATATTCCGGTGTTTTCTATTGCCACACGTACTAAGAACCAAAATACCTTATGAATATAGAATTGAAATGTGTATATTGCCGTCCAAGTAACTTATTAACAATACCGAGAGTTGGCAAGGGCGCTAAGCGCTTGGCTCTGATTCGGGAGGTCCCGGACTCGAATCCCGTCGAGACCGGCAATCCTGGCTGAAGGTTTTCCCCCCCAAAGTTTCCCTTAAGCCTAGCTAACGCTTAAAAGGGCACTGTGCTCTACGTTGGCAATCTTCCTTGGAGAGAAAAATAAAATAAAATACAATCAGTATCATTATCCACCGCAGTTTCCCTTTTTATCCTTGTCTGAGTCCGGGGTAGAATTGGACCAGAGCATGGCTCTGCTAATTGTACAAGGCGATTCAAGAAAAAAAGTCCTCATCGCAAACATCAGCTAGTGATAGGGGAGTTACTCCCCGAAACTAGAGGTGAGCTCTGGCAATCGTCGTCAGAGACACCTCTCGTTTCCCTTGACGACCTCCTCGACGACGATGACAATGACATAAAGAATGATGACAAAGACGATGACGATCGCAACATAAGAACCCCACGGTAGGAATATAAGGAATAGATGAGGTGTTATTCCTATTCCTTTATTTTTTATTTCAGAGACGTGTGTACCGCAGGAAGAAAGGAAGGACCCACAATGACGGGAAACGCCAACCTAGCCCCGTGAGGAGGGTCATTCTCACCACTTCCGTGACCACTGAGAGCGAAGGTCTGTTTGTCTTTGGATTTGTGTTCTATGAAGGTTTAATGAAAATATTACCCCCATGTCTCTCGCGAAAGTGTGAGCATGGAGTTGGATACTATATTTTATAACTCCATGGTGTGAGCATACTGCGCCAGAGCCTTAAATTCAAAATGGCTGCCAGCGACCATGCTAGAAATTATCTTTGCACTGGTTTGGCCTACAATACATTACGTGTATAATTTTTAAGGGTATTTTGGGTCAAGGATTTCATTTTTAAAGTCTTTTGGAGATTTCACCTTGAATTGGCCCAAAGCATGGCTCTGCTAATCGTAAAAGGCGATTCAAGAGAAAAGTCCACCTCGCAAACATCAGTTAGAAAGAGCGGAGTATCTATTACTCCCCGAAAACTAGAGGCGAGCTCTGGCAATCGTCGTCGGGGACCTTGTTTGCAGTGGTTAATTTGTAAGGGAAAAGGTGGGTACACGCTAAACAACCGGGAGAATTATTTAAGGGGACCAGTACGGGGGGTTTGGGGGGCTTGCCCCCAAATTAATGGCTTTTTTGTACAGTAATAACTATAAAACTATAAAAAAAAAGAATTTGAGTAGTGACGAGATCGACCATGTCACAACCATTGAATATGCATATCATTACGTTCGTGATCACGTCCAACAATAATGGGAAATTGTCGAAATTGTTGGTCATTACTCTTCAAAAGTGAGGGCTGAGTGTACTAAGTTTATTTACAGTTATAAATGTATTCAAGTAAATTTGAAATATGAGCATGTGGGTGTAAAATAATTAATATAAATTATTTTCTTCGTTTTTTATACTAGCCACAATGTGTGTGTTGCGTTCCTAATAATTCATGAAAAAAGGTGGGTACACTGCGTATACCCACAAAAATAGGTGGGTACACTACGTGTACCCGCGCTCCATTACAAATTAAGCACTGGCGACCACGACGTGAGAAACCCCCCTTCCTCCCTTAACCGTGGCTGGTTCTGATCAGCATGGACCCCTCCTCCCCCCCTTAGGCTAGAGTGGTGCATTATGACCTAACGGTTGACGCGTCCTTAATCCAAATAAACCAAAAAAGGCTTCTTGTGACTCGCCGTGCGTCAATGATTGTTTCGTGAACTGTCTGTGGTGGAATTAATGGTTTATTTCTCGATTTGGTTAGTCGGGAAACACTCCCGTAGGTGTAACTGTTATTATTTACTACAATTCAGAAATTAAAAAAGTCCGCCCCAACCGGGAATCGAACCACGGATCTCACGCATTCCAGACAGGCGTCTTAACCACTAGACCATCAGGACGGGTACGTTTTAAACTCTGAATTGTAGTTGCATTATACATCTGAATCAGCTCGTATCTAATGGAAAATCTGAATTAAACTTTCATTTTACTTTGAATGGATTTGATGTTTAAGCAAAAAAAAAAATTCAGAGTTTAAAATGTACTTCTGAATCTGATCGAAATAAAAGGAAAATTTTGTGGCACATGCATTTCAATTGCTGCCAGATTATAAAATATTTACACAAATATAAGCTCAGCTCCATCATAAATACTTACCATACATAATGGTCATAATCTACTACATATTACACCAACTCATTCACCAAAACTACAAAAAGGTGAGAATTTTAAATCAAATGGTCATTGCATTTGAGTCGTGCACCTTTACAGGCGGGCCTAAAATAAAATAATATGAAAGACTAACATAGGCTATAAAAGGTCTAGGCCTCGCTTAACCTCAGAACAGAAAACTGCGGGAGTCTTGCATTCCGATGTCATGGTATAAAAGTCAGTTACTATAGGCCTAGGATATTGAGGCTTGATATTCGGTGTAATCTCATTGCCACACTTACTAAGAACCAAATACCTATGAATATAGGAATTGAAATGTGTATATGCCGTCAAGTAAATTATTAACGATACCGAGAGTTGCAAGTGCGCTAAGCGACTTGCTTTGATTCGGGAGGTCCGGGACTCGAATCCGTCGAGACGGCAATCTGGACTGAAGGTTTCCCCCACACACAAGTTTCTAAGCCTAGCTAACGCTTAAGGGGGCACTGGCTCTACGTTGGCCATTTCCTGGAACGAGAAAAAAAAATACAATCAATATATCAATCCACCGCAGTTGCCCTTTTATCCCGTCCGAGCCCCGGGGTAGAATTGGAACGGAGAGCCATGGCTATATATCATACAAGGACGATTCAAGAAAAAAAGTCCCATTGCAAACATTCGCTAGTAATAGGGAGGGTACTCCCCGAAACTAGAGTGAGCTCTGGCATCGTCGTCAGACAATCACCTCCCTTCCTTCACGACCTCCTCGACGTCCCTGATGACAATGACAAAGAATGATGACAAAGACGATGACGATTGCAAACATAAGAAACCCCACGTCGGAATATAAGGAATAGATGAAGGGTTATCCTATTCCTTATTTTGATTAAGGAGACGTGTGTACCGCAGGAAGAAAGGAAGGGGAACCCACAATGAGGGAAACGCCAACCTAGCCCCGTGAGGAGGGTCATTTCACCACTCAGTGACCACTGAGAGCGGAAGGTATGTTTGTCTTTGATTGTGTTCTATGAAGGTTTAATGAAAATATTATCCCCCCATGTCTCTGCGAAAGTTGTGAGCATGGAGTTGGATACTATATTTATAAACCCATGGTCATAGCCGTGTGAGGCATACTGCGCCAGAAGCCTAAATCAAAATGGCTGCCAGGCGACTATGCTAGAAAGATCTTTGCATGCGTTTGGCACAAGCATACGTTGTATAATTTTAAGGTATTTGGGCGTAAAAGGATTCATTTTTAAAAGTCTTTTGAGATTTCACCTTGAATTGGCCCAAAGGCATGGCTATGCTAATCGTAAAAGGGATTCAAGAAGAAAAGTCACTCGCAAACACAATCGTAGAAAGAGCGGAGTATCTTACTCCCCGAAACAGAGGCGAGCTCTCGGCAATCGTCGTCGGGACTGTTGCAGTGTAATTGTCAGGTAATAGGTGGGTACACGCTCTTAAAAAACCGTGGAGAATTATTTAAGGGGACAGTACGGGGGTTTGAGGGGCTTGCCCCCAAATTAATGGCCTTTTTGTACAGTAATAACTATAAAACCTAAAATAAAAAAAAGAATTTGAGTAGTGACTGAGATCGACCATGTCACAAACCATGAATATGCATATAGTACTTTCGTGATCACGTCCAACAATAATGGGAAATTGGTCGAAAATTGTTGGTCATTACTCTTCAAAAGGGAGGGATGAGTGTATTAAGTTATTTGCCGTTGATAAATTATTCAATTAATTTGAAATATGAGCATGGGGGTTGTAAAATAATTTATATACATTATTTTTCGTTTTTTATATTAGCCACAATGTGAGTGTTGCGTTCCTAAGAATTCATGAAAAAAGGGGGTACACGGCGATACCCACCAAAAATCGGTGGGTACATGCTTACCCGCGCTTCATTCCAAATGAAGCACTGGCGACCACGAGTGAGAAACCCCCCTTTCCTACCCTACCCGCCTGCTGGTTCTATCTGACCCAGCATGGACCCCTCCTCCCCCCCCTAGGATAGAGTGGTGCAATTATGACCTAACGGTGGGGACGGCGTACTATCCAATAAAAACCAAAAAAAGGCTCTTGTGATCTCGCCCGTGCGTCAGTGAATGTTTCTTGAACTGTCTGTGGTGGAAATTAATGGTTTATTTCTCGATTTGGTTTAGTCAGGAAACACTCCCGTAGGTGTAACTGTTATTATTTTACTACAATTCTAGAAATTAAAAAAGCCGCCCAAAACGGAATAGAACCACGGATCCCACGCATTCCCAGGCAGGCGTCAAACCAACTAGACATCAGGGACGGGTAACGTTTAAACTCTGAATGTAGTTGCTATTATACATCTGATCAAGCTCCCGATGATCTGAATGGAAACTCTGAATTGAAACTTTGCATTATACTTTGAATGGATTCAGATGTATAATGCAAACTACAATTCAGAGTTTAAAATGTACTTCTGAATCTGATCTGAATATGAATGGAAACTCTGAATTGAAGTTGCATTATACATCTGAATGGATTCAGATGTATAATGCAACTACAATTCAGAGTTTAAAATGTACTTCAGATGTATAATGCAACACAATTCAGAGTTAAATGTACCCGTTCCTGATGTCTAGTGGTTAAGACGCCGTCTAGGGAAATCCGGAGCCCGTGTGTCCGATTCCCGGTTGGGCGGACTTTTAATTTCTGAATTGTAGTAAATAATAGGAATTAGAAAGTTGTTTGTAGTTGTCTTGGAGGAGCTTTATACTAATCATGTCCATCTTAACGATGCTAAGGATCGGTGTTCCACGCGGTTGACTAGCTTTGGCTATCATCCCTCTTGTTATAACACAGACCTCTTCTCAATTCTATAGCCTCTCTATATGCGAGGATCACAAAGAGGGACTATGCTGTATTATGGATAAAAACTCTCAAAAATCTAATACATAAGGTTTTCCCTGATGGTATGTTGGGCAATCGGGATTTAGGAAACACAATGTTGGTCGCCAACATGTGTTCCCGCACGCGGTGGAAACATGTTTCTGCCTGTTTGTCCAACATACAACCTTCGCAGAAACCCACAGGGAATTTTGAAAATTCTCAGCCCTCCAGGGATGGTATTTTGGGACCCTGACATAAGCTTTTGATCATTCTTGTGTGGTCTGTAGATTGACTTACTTTATGTGTGAGAATTTAACCGATTCTGTGTCTGTTGACCTTAACATAAGGTAAATACTCTATTGACCAGGTTTTAGCCTAGTCTTCCGTTACTGTTCCCCTAGTGGTCCTATATTATTCAGGATGAAAATCATCATTCTGAAGATGAATTGAGTCTAATGGTAGCAGTAATTGTAATAGGCCCTACTATGCCTAGGCCACACTCGTAGTGTATCCCCGGTATTGTGTCTAATAATACACACAAATGTACACAAATAGACAATACAATCACAAAAATAAAAACCCAAACCTGAAGCATAATTCTATTTTACCTATCCTCTAATGTGAAGTCTTACACCACTTTAAAATAAACTTTATTTAGATAATAAAAATTCTACATGAAGTAGCATAATATCTACCCATATGTCCCTAGAGGTTTAATGTACAGCCAATCTTATTTTTGCTCCCAGACAGAAATGTGGATGAAAAAAAGTCTTCCTTTGAAAATTAATGATTGAAATGTTATTATGAAATTATTTTGTTGTATAGTTGTTAATTGTTAAATATAGTGCACCTCGTCCGAAGATACCTACAAATCTTTAAGGTAAGCGGTGTATCATCTCGCCTTTCCCCAACCACAAAACACTGAATGTTATTAAAATATTTAAAAATATCGTTGAGGACCTAAAAAATTGAAGTCTGCAAAGTTGGCCTCAAAGGGTTAAATACAATATTTAGATGGCGATACTATTACATTTATGTCCGCAAATGATGCAATTTGACAAGTGTTTTGTGAGTTGGCCGAGGTAGGGTACACATTCAGTTCGACGGGTGACCTCTTCCAGAACCCGGATGACAAGAAGAGTTAACCCAACACGTATTTAATGTATGGTAAGCCGTATGCCTACGAACTCGCATTTAGTATCCACGAAAGGCTTTACGTCATTTTCGGAGTCTTTTTAACACTTTAGACCTAAAATTAAGCTATTTAATATAGTATTTAATACATATCGAGTTAATTAAAAAATCCATCCCGACGGCGGCAAATGTTACTCAAAGCGTAAAAAATTTTGCACTTTGAATAAGTTTTAGACAGCTTACTCCTAAAATGAACTCCATTTTTGGCCCAACATGCGCTCGCTTTTTTGTCAACCAAGTTGCTATGACTCTCCGCCAGCTGAATCGTCAAGGAGATTAGTCGACCTTGGTCAAAAAGTAAAAATATTGCATCCTTTCTGCTACGCAAAGCTTTTCATCTCTTTGTATGTTCATTCAACAATAGATGGCACTGGACCTAAGCTAACAGCATATTTTTGTTTATTTCCATGACAGTGGGACACCATGACATCTCCTGTCAAAATGTCACAAAATATTTTTTAAGATTCATTTGTGAGACAAAGCGTGAAAACATTACGGTGGAGAGAACCCCTATAACTTGGTGGCATGTGTTTTATGAGTATTTATCATTATAATTCTTAAAGAAATGAAATAAAATCTTGAAAAACAAGCTTTGAATAGTTACTGTGAGAGAAGATGGAAGTATTTCAACAAGCCTACAATCTAAAAGTAAACTGTAGCAGCCAGCTAATATCATCGCACGGTATGACTTTTGTCATAAATAGAGATCTCAAAAAGTAGAGGGTTTCCAACTCACATTAGCAGAAGTTCACGCACTTTCAAGTAAACACAAAAAAGTGTAGATTTGTGGCTAGGTAATTGATAACAATGTCACAGTAAAGATGTATGTATGTGGCAGTTCGAGAGCTACGGTACGAGGGCGTGTAGTATGCTCCCGTAGTACGAAAACTTATCTACAATACAAGGTTCGTCTTATTCCATAACAGGTGTCCGGCCGGCCTTGCGTACTCTCCGAAGACTCTCTGAGACTCTTCGAGGTGACCGCGAGCGAGTAGAAACAGGGGAAGAGGCGATGCAATGGAGGGAGAGGCGAGCATGGCAGGAGTGGCCTGTCTGCCCCATATGATAAGTACATTTAAATTCTTTTTGGTACCCCGTTTGGGCCCGGGGGAAAGGAATTGGACCCAGAACATTCCATCAACTGGGCACATTCGTATAAAATGCGAAAAGGAGGCATTCGGTGTGGATGTGAGTTACCGACTGAGCGGTTACAGCCAGCCTTGTACCCGGGAAGCCAAAGATATATTAAATTAGGCCCAGATTATTTGTCAAGACAGTGTCAAGAAGGCCAACAAACACCTTAGATAAGACAACTAGGCCTATCCCAGGACCTATAGACTCGTACCCACTACTATTGCTCCGTCCATGTAGAAGAGGCGAGTCTATGCATGAGATTGCCAATAGAGTTCGAGTGAAACTGAGTGCAATTTGAGTGCACCTTCCATTTACCCATGGCGGCACCTATGCTATAGCATAACTTCTCCGAAACTACAGGTGTTCTCTGGCGGTCGCCGTCGGGAACTCTCCCTTACCTGACTAGGGCCCGGGGTAGATAGAATTGGCCCAGAGCACGGCTCTTTGCAATCGTAAAAGGCGATTCAAGAGAAAAAGTCCACCCGCAAACATCAGCTAGTAAGAGGGGAGTATTATACCCCCGAAAACTCGAGGCGAGCTCTGGCAATCGTCGTCGGCGGACTTCGGCCCCCTTCCCTGGACTGACACGGCGACGATGACAATGACACAACCGAACGATGACAAAGACAATGCCCGACTGCGACGTGAGAAACCCCCTTCCAACCCTTACTCGTGGCTGTCTGACGCCTGGGCCCCTCCCCTCCCCCCCTTAGGCTAGAGTGGTGCATTAGACCTAAACGGTTGAACGCGTCCTTAATCCAAAGAAACCAAAAACCCTTGACGTACTCCCGACTACGACGACCGGTGAAAAACAAACGATGACAAAAGTCAACGACGCACCACGACTGTGAAACAACTCCCACCCCACCCCTTTCGCCCCTACACATACTGATTTCTGACAGCATGGGATTTTTTCTACCCATACTTAGGGCCTAGATTGGTGTATATCACGTTACGGTTTGACGCGCTCTTAATCCAATTAATCATAAAAACCTATGTCAGATGAGTCATAAAAATATGTCAAGATGATGTCATACGACTCCGGCGACGATGACAATGACCACACGACCCGATGACAAAGACGATTGGACGACGCGACGTGAGAAACTCCCTTCCTCCCCCTTACCCGTGGGCTGGTTGTCTGACAATAGCATGGGCCCCTCCTCCCCCCACCCCCCTAGGCTAGAGTGGTGCATTATGACCTAACGGTTGACGCGTCCTTAATCCAAATAAACCAAAGATGATGTCATAAAAGTTTATAGGCCTAGGCTTATGTATATAATACGAGTGAAAGGAGTCATCTAAGCTTTAGCACCAGTTCTTCAACTTCTGATCCATGGAATGTCCATCAGTTTTTGGCTTATGCATGTGTAAACGGTGACTTTGGCGCCGTCTAGCTACCAAGGCACTGCACAAAATTATAATTCTACGTGTTCCGAACTAGCCTTGTTGATTCTGGCGTTGTCCACGAATGGAATCGTGCCCAGCTTGATTGACCGGTGTTTCATACTAAAATACTCTCTACTTGGTCATTGTTCGCTCTTTGATGATGTCGGCGCCTACAGTGTTGGCTTAGTCTGCTTTAAAGGAATGTGTCTGAGTGGGTCAACTCTAAATTATTTTCAACATGCATAAACAGGAGGAGTCTCACCCTCATCGAAGGTCAATGGGACTCCGGCAACCGGGATAGTGTTTACTATTTATCTGCGTTTGACGCGGGTAGGATCATGATTGAATCAAAGCCGCGTTACAACGGCGGTTCCGATTACATCGAGACACTTTACGAGCGAATCTACAACTGCGAAATAAAAAATAAATAAAATAAAAATAATTAGTATTTAGAGTCTAAACCACTCTGTTATAAACTGATTTTCAGGATTTATATGCCGTATAATATAAGCGGGTCTAGCTGCTGCTCGAGAAGTGACAAATACGACGCAACAATCTTAGTCGGCTGGGGCCCGGGTTAACATTGGCCCAGAGCATGCTCTGCTTTTTGTAAGGGTTGAGGACAGAGGTTAATTCCACATCGCAAACAAGCCTAGCAATATACGGGGAGTACTCCATCAAACTAGAGGCGAACTCTTGAAGTCGTCGGCGGCGCCTTCATCTTCTGCCCTGCTACCTCCCTCGACGACGACGATCATGAACAGCATGAACGATGCCAAAGGACGATGACGACCACGACGTGAGAACTACCCCACGCTTCCTACCATACCCGTGGATGTTCTGACCAAGCTTAAGCTGTTCCAAGTATGATCATCAATCAATCAATCAAAACACTCGTATAAAGAAAGCACAAAAATATGATACTCTACTTTGACATTTATGTCCCTGCAAAATATTTGTTTTGGAGTGGCCTACACATCAGTTCGACCCGGTCTTTGACCCTCTCAGGACCCCGGATCCAAGAGTCAACCAAAACGGATTAGTGTTTTTGTTTGTTGATGATAAGCAGTAGGCCTACGTAACTCCCATTCGGTATCCACGAAAGGATTCGCATTTCTTTTCGTTGTTTTTGCTGAAATAGAAATTAAAGATTGCTATTTTAAAATAATTTTTTAATACATGAGGAGTAGTTAAAAAATCCATCCCGACCATTTATCTTCACTCAGAGTAAAAATTTGGCACTTTAAATATAAGTTAGACATGTACCCCTAAAATTCGCTTATTTTTGGAACATAGAGCTGCATTTGGTTTTCAACCAGAATCGATAAAGAAGTTTCCCCATGGGATGGAATCTTCTTTATCGACCTGGTTTAACAAGGTACTCGACACTCGACCAGGGGCACAAGAAGATAGTCGACTTGGTCAAAGAGCTTAAAAATAATTGCGCTTCTGCTACACCAGAGCTTTATTCTCTTTCTGTTTCATTCAACAATATTAGATGGCACTGACTAAGCCAACCCCGTATGTTTTGTTTACCGATGACAGTGACACCGACATTATCTCCTGTCAAAATAATGTCAAAAATATTTTAAGATTCACTTGGACAGACAGAGAGAAGCATTCCAGTGAAAGGGAACCCAAAATTCCATGTGTGGTAGTTTCACATTTTTGTTCGGTGTTTCATTGAGTATTATATCATTCTTATTCTTAAAGAAATGAAATACAGTCTTGGAAATGTGTGCAACAGTTTCTGCGACAGACTGATGAAGTATTTCAACAGCCTACAATCAAAACATTAAAACGTAGTGGCTAAGCTATATCAGAAAATACGGTAAGGATGATTCGAACGAGCCACGTATTGACTTTCGTCCATATATAGAATATCTCAAATGGTAGAGGGGTTCGATTAACATAAGCAGATGTCCACGAAAACAGTAAGTTTAGATTTGGCCCTAGGGTTATCCTTTGAAACACTGTACGTATGTGTATGTAGGTGAATCTATGGGCTACTGTAAGAGTGCACGTGTATGTATGCTTCGTTAAGTACCGAAACGTCTCTACATTCGGTCGTATTTATTCAATAGGTGTCCGTCCGGCCTTGTGTACTCTCCGAGACTCTCTGAGACTACGAGCCTGAGACTCTCTGAGACTCTCCGAGCCTTTAGGACTCTCTGAGATTCTCCGAGGCTTTCCGAGACCTCCCGAGGCTGACGCGAGTCGACATGAACAGGGAAAAAGGCGATTATCTGGAGTGAGAGGCGAGTCATGCAGAGCGGCATGGTGTCCCATATGAGTAAGTACATTGCAATATTTCTATAGGTACTTTCCCCATCTAGGCCCGGGGGCAGAATTGGCCCAGAAAATTCCACAACGGCACATCGTAAAATGCGACAAGGAGGCAGTCGGTGTGGATGTGAGTTACCGAACTGAGCGGTAACAGACAGCCTTGTAGGCTACCCGGGAAACCAAAGATCAATTAAAAAAAGGGAAACGCCAAAGCTTTGTAACGATGAGTGGCCATGGAATACCCGATTACTTATTTTTTCCCCCCTCCCCTTGGGGCCTACCTAGCCTATCAAGGCTAGGGGCGCATTAGCCCTTTACAGTTGACGCGGCCCGTCCCCCCGTTACCAACTAAATTTTTAAAAAACTTTATTTATAAAAAATAAAATTATCAAACTTAAATCAAATTTTCCCCGGGTACTCACCACATGACCCTCACTCGTCTCACTACGACTTTGGGTTTCCCATAGTTAGTTGGCAAGGGCCTTGTAGCCAAAATGTAAAAGAAGTGAGTTAAATTTCCTGGTGGGGAAAAAGATTTTGTAATTTCTATTGTATTAAAAAAATAATTAAAACATGATTTGAAATGCTAAATAAGCAGTGTTTTCCATCATCGTGGCAAAGGGCCTACTATGTAAACATAGCCATTTGAAATACGTGAAAAAATTGCAAAGGTTTTACCAACTAGAGCAATTTTGTGGGGACCTTGACGGGAACTTCGACAGACCTTTTCATGGGACGGCATTTCACCCAGGAGGGAAAAAAAAAAACAAAAAAATATTTTCAAAACTAAACATTGTACCCGATTACATTACTTTTTTCCCCTACCTTTGGGCCCACCTAGCCTATCATAGGGGTAAGAGGCGCATTATGACCTTACAGTTTACGCGCCCGTCCCCGATGCCAAAAATAAAAATTTAAAAAAAATATTATTTATACGAATATAATTATCAAACTTAAAGCATTGTTCCCGGGGACTCACCACGACCTCTTTACTCTCCCCCAACTCACGTTGGCGTTTCCCTGGTCTAGGGCTAAAGCGCCCTTAACCCAAATTGGGGGGACGTGGGGTTTAAACCCCCGGGGGGGAAAGATTTTGTATTTCGAGATTGTTTTAAAAAATTTTTAAAAATGTTTTTTAAAAGATATACGCAGTGAAGTCCACATCTGTTTCAATAGGCCTACTATGGGAAACATAGCCAGTCGAAATACGTAAAACTTGCAGGTTACTCAACTACGAGCGGAATTTGGGGTACTTTGA